>VCJN01001795.1:0-21402 GCA_006384855.1 Tetraselmis striata
TCGTGCATCTCCGCAGCGTAGCTATCCGACCCATGAGCATCGTTGAGGAAGTAGTCATACCGGCGGGCGGAAGAAGTTGCGTTGAAGCTGCCTCGGCCAAGTACGGACCCGAGCTGTGGGTCGAAGAAACTAGGGGTGGGGGTGTTGGTGCCGGAGTTCCTATTCAGGAACCTTGGGAGGATGGCATTCATGCAGCCGATAAAGGCGGCATCACGAACGGTAGCCATGCGGCGGATGCCAGCTCCCTTCAACCGAGTGGGGAGGTGAAGCCTGTTGCGCGCCCTGGCCACTGCATCCTCGCTCAAGGTAGCCACCTCCGCTGCCATGGGGTCGGGGTCGTGCAAAAGCTCCGCCAAGAAATCGGTGACCACCGGATTGGTGTCGGTGCCGTACGTGGAGGGATCAAAAGAGAACCCTAGCACCCGCTCGACCGCCGCGAGGACGGTGGCATCCACCGCCTCCGCAAAGGCCTCCACCGCGGACGGAAGACAATTGCGGAGCCAATACCCCGCCTTGTGTTGCATGCAATGCTTGAGCAGGGCCCATGCGTGGTGATGCGGGGCGTGTGTGTACCGACGGCTGGGATTGATAGATAGGAGCTTGCTCAGGCTAGCGTGCACCTCCTCTCGTAGCTCCTCCGCTTTGCCGCGCATGTACGCATGTACATACTCTGGCGATCCGAGCGGCACGTTGAGGACCGCGATGCCGTGATGGCCATCTAGCTCGGGCCACTCGATGTCAGCCGGAGCCTCAGGCCGCGCGGCCTCCATGTCTACGTTGTACGCCTGCATCTTGTCGAAGCGCACCTCCAGCCCCACGGACGCCTTGATGGACGTGCGGAAGGCGTGAAGAGCCGGCCAAACGTGCTCCGGAAGGCCCACCAGAAACCCATCGTCGGCGTTGAAGCGCGCCCGTCATTGACCTCCAACGTGGTATCACATTGCTATACCTCGGGGTGAATTGCGACGCAAAAGGAAGTCGTGGCCAACGGTGTGCAATGTTGCACGCCGTCCTCCGACCGCAGAGGGGCGGACCGGTCGTCCACGACCAGATACGAATCAGTGGAGAGGGAGGCTAGGAGCGCAGGGATGACAGGGTGTAGTGGAGAAAGTCTCCCGGTTCAATTTGGGGGCCTCGGCATCGGCGATGATGTGGTTATCGCATATGCCTCCCACATCGGCGTTGCCGCCCTTGTGGTTGGCCAAGCTGTGACTTTCCTCCGTGCTCAACACGCCACCCTGAGCGACGCCGGCGCGTTCCTTTCCGACCCGTCAAGCGTCAACTCCCTAGCCCTCCAGCCCTCATAGCCTCTACCTTGTTGGGGCGTCCTCGATTCACCAAGTTTGGCCACCCCAGCGTTGGAGCCCGATGCCGGCGCCAACGTGTCGGCGGCTCGGCGCCGATGTGGGCTGTCCAGCTTCGCGTTGCTCATACCCGTATCGTTGACGAGTGTGGAGACGCGGTGCTCGAGGACCTAGCGGGGCCGTTGGCCTTTGCCCTAAAGTTGTTCCCCTCCAAGCGCTATCATGTTGCCCGTGCCGGCTACTCGGCCGCTGGGGCTGAGCCGGCGTCTCCGATGCGCTCGGCAACCGACGTCCAAGCTATTGTCCCGCATTACTCGAACTTCCCCTTGCACTCCATGCGGAAAGTCCAGGAAACCCTGAGCCACCGCATTCACACGGTCCGCTTCGCAAAGCTTGCTGCGTGTATGCCTACAAGCGGCCATGGAAGTGACCGCTTCCGGGGCCGCCTCTTACGCGCTGCGGCAGCGTTCCTGGTGACTGATCCTCCAAGTGAGGGTCGCCTTGGTGAAGTCCGTGAGCGTTCCCCTGAGTACTACGATTCCATGTTCTGCGTTGCCGGTTGCCGCCCATTTGGCCTGTCGGCGGCTCCAATGCTCTCCCTTGGCGAGCTATGCCGTTGTGCTTTTTGCTCCTTCTCGGTACAAGGCAAGCTGGCCCGTTTTGAGGAAGTTGGCGTGGAATCCACTCCTTCAGCTTGGGCGGTCGCGTGCGCTATTCACTTGGCACGTTGCTCGGGGGGCGACTCCAATCACGCCGCACACGAGTGGGCGGCACATGGCCTTTCCGACGTTTGCCACGATGCGAAGTCCGCCCTGGGCATGGGTGTCCAGATCCTCACGGACCCGTCGGTGCTTGTTTCTCTTCCGAAGGGCAGCGACGGCCGGCCGGCCGATGTTGGGCTTCTTGGGTATGGTGGTATCCGCGGGAAGACGGTTGATGTCGATACCACCATTGCCCCTATCCTCGGCGTGTCAAGCTCGGATCCAACGACTGCATTGCGGGCTGCAGAGCGCCACAAAATCCAGAAGTATGACGAGGGTGTCCGAAACGCCGCCGGCATGCTTCGCTTTGGCCCTTTCGCCGTTTCCGAGTTCGGCTCGCTGGCCCCGCACATGCATACACTGAGGCCTTCTTGGTGGAGCTCGCGAAAGCTAGCCACACACACACTGGCCAAAAACTCGGCCAGCTCTTGCATGCATGGCGTCGCCGTTTCTCCTTGCTCATCAACATGGCACATGTGCCGCAGCATTTGCCATATCCGCGTGCGCATGAAGAACGGGACAGCCAAGCCCTTCCGGGTCGGCTAGGGTTACAGCTAGGGTTCCATACCCGGTTGAGACCACAGGCAGGGCACCTGATTGGTTAGGGTTCCATACCCTGGCCATAGCCCTGAGCGAGGCGCAAGGAGACATACATACCCGAGATCAGAGACCCGCCCAAGCACACCTCGGCGGGACTTCTAAGGGAACTCAGATAGTACCTCTATCGGGACCTCTAACAGGGACCCCTAAGGTAGACTACCTGCAGAAGACGAAGTACTGTACTGCTGCTGGTACAAGGCGCAAGACTCACTGTAGCCGCGGCCGAGTAGTAGTATAGGACTTGATGAGTACAATTAGACAAGGGCGGTGTGTAATGCGTCTGGCGCGCGGTGCGCGCACGGCGCGCGTGCTATTAGCACTTAGCGTGACGTGCGGCCGCCTTGCCATGGCCGCGATCGCGTGTTTATAGAGGGCCTCCGCCTTCTGGCAGTCCCTCTTCCCCCTTGTCTTGCCTTTGTGTGCCTGTGTCGGGCATAGGCAAGAGCCTGTGTACGGGACGGAGACGGTTTAAGAGACGGAGATCGGCTTGAGGAACGAGGGTCAAAGGTAATCACGGTAGCCTGCGTGCTTACCGTACGGTCGCACGCGTGCTGCTCGCTGCATCGTGCGCGCGTGCTGCTGCTGGTGCTGGGTTGTCACCATTCGACCCGGTACCGACGTAAAGTACTGTAGGAACGGTTGATAGCCGCGACCAGCACTGCATAAAGTACTGCACGGCGTGGCAGTGACCTGTGGTGAGAGGCTTCATTGCCACTGGCATTCACCCCCCTGAGTACGGGCAAGACCAGCAACGCTGGTCTGAACTAAAGCCCTATAGGCGTCTGAGAGGTGCCTATAGTGACTTAGGTTCGCGTTCAGACAAGGGGGACGAGCTCTCGTGGGTGAGAGTGAGTGCTAGAGGTGAGGAAAGGTCTAAGGGGTGTTGGAGACAAACCTATATGGGAACTGCTCGTAAGAGTACATAAGACTCGAAGGGTGAGGGGACAAAACCCACTAGAGGTTGGGCCAGGAAGGCCCTCGGACTAGTGAGGTGACGAGGTGTGGAGTGAGTCGAGTTTCCTTTTGGGTTTGGTGACGAGCGAGAGGCAAAGGGTTTGCCACCTCTGGGGACACTTTGCGTTTGTGCCTGAGCGAGCCGTGAACAACGGGGCATTGAGTGGGCGAAGGGCACTAACGCCAAGCTAAGTGTGTTGCTGAGTGGCCCTTTCACCCGGCCCGGCCTCTGAGTGAGAGCCACGGCGTGCCGACGCTCTTTCACCATCCCGCGGGAGGTGAGAGAGCGGCGTGTTCCTTTGGGTACCAATTGGCCTGCTCCGGTTCTTTTGGCCTGCTCCGGTTCTTTTGGCCTGCTCCAGTTCAACGACCTGCTCCAGTTCAACTGTTCGACGACGACAGGTGGTAGGAAGGAGGCAGGGCGTGAGCCCGGGAGTGGGAGGGCGCCGGCTTCACAGTCGCGTGTCAGTGCCGGAGTGCACTTGGAGGGAGCGGCATCGCCGCCTGAGGGCCCCGGCGAGGGTGACGGCTGGCGGGTGCGTGGCTCAGCTCGGTGCCAACCTTTTTGTGGCGGTGGTGTGGATCTGAGGTTCATCGGCACTGAGTTATACCGGAGGTTGGAACCGTTCGTGTGTCGGCTTGAGACGGGTGTGCGCCAACACCGGCGAGGCGACGCGGCGGCAGCCCTCAGATTTCTGAGGCCGCGTGGACGCAGCCCCACTTCTGAGCTTGAGGGCCCCGGCGTGGGCGACAGCCAGTGGACGCGCTGGAAAGCGCAGAGGGCAGCTTTGCCCTGGGCGACCTGTGGGCAGCACTGGACGAGCTGGAGGAAGACCAGCTGATCGAGGAGGTCGTGGAGGAGCTGCTGAACGACGTAGACGCATCCAACTAGGAGGGTGAGGAGTACGATCACGAGAGCGTGTACGCATACAGCAGCAGCGAAGCAGAGGACAGCGGAGACGACGAGGACGAGCTCTACTTTTCCCCGCTGCCAACACGCAACCCTAGGCGAGACACTTTGTACGGACACGCGTACTTTGTGGACGACGCAATGAGCGACGACGAGATGGAGCCGCGGAGGGGCAAGGGCTCCAGCGAGAGGTTGTGGGCGGGTCACGAGAAGGCGACCTCAGAGCACACGTTTGAGACGTGGAAGAACTCTACGGACTGTGCCATGGAGAAGGAGCAACAACAGGCATTTGACCGCAACATACCGTTCAACGAGATCCACGAGGTTCACGTTCTGTGGAGCCGCATTCAGCCAAAGTACTTGGAGTCGCTAGAGACTACACTCATCAGCCGGGGCATCAAGTACGAGGACTCGAGGATCGTACGGAGGCTGGAAGGCGCTGAACGGCTCGACTACTACCGCCGGTTGTTGGACGGCATGTGGGAGGAGCTCGTCAACATCACCAAGCAGATTGAGCTGCATTCGGAGCGGTACAGCAAGTGCCATCGCTCGCCTGGTGAGACTGTGCGCGACTTCCGCAATCTGTTGATAACGCACACCAGGGTCAAGAACCTGGTCACCGAGGAGACGACACGCATTGTGGAGATATCGCGCGTCAACGTGGAGTTCATCGCGCGGGCCTGGGGCAACACGCGTTTCAGCCCCCGCATCAACTTCGCACAACAACAACTCGTGGACTACACGATGGACACCCAGGTGGACAGGACCTGGGAGATGGCTGAGTGGCTCGACAAGCAGGAGCGCGGCAGCATTCACATGCGCGCTCACTCGCGCGTCCATAGCGGAGGCGGCGGGCGGGGCTTTGACCACGAGGAGCACAACAACCGCGGCGGTGGTCGCGGCAGCGACAGCCGTGGGCGTGGAGGCAGCCACGGAGAGGGTGGCAACTACCATCGACGTGGAGGTGGAGGAGGTGATCGTAGAGGCGGGCGCACGGAGAGGAGCGCTTACGCCCGTGATGGAGATGATGGTGGGCGAGGCAGCCACGTCAATGAGGCAGGTTGCTATGGCTGTGGGTCGAAAGATCACTACAAGAGCGACTGCCCTCTGTGGAGCAAGACGTGCTCTGAGTGTGGCAAGAAGGGCCACATTGCCAAGCGGTGCTGGAACGCCAACCCTAATCTCCGTCCGGAGACCGCCATGGCAGCAACCAATCCCAGGGAGCACATCAGAGTGCGCGAGGAGCCCAAGAAGCCAGACCGCAAGTCGTGCATGATGTGTGGCAAGGATGCGGGCCACACAACTGAGGAGTGCGGGAAGCTGCGCAAGTTCGTTGCGAACCTGCAGGCGACAGACGGCCACGAACCCAAACACCCGCCGCTCAACGGCTATGCTCAAGTCGTCGGCAGCGAGGAGGGCGAGGTGGTGGGGCTGGCAGCAGCCAGCCAGTTGCGCCCACAGCGTAAGAGCACGGAGGCTCAACGCCATGGCGTCAACACGGTGCGCATGGAGGACGGGGAGCGTGAGGCCAGGCAGCGGAGGCTGCCTCGCGGCTTCACCACCTCATCTATGGAGATGGCGCAGCAAATGCACAGCCGTACCGAGCTGACGGCGAAGCTCACCAGCGCAGCACAGAGCGTCACGGTGCCTGTGTCACTGGCCAACGGCGGTGGACAGCCGCGCATGCCACTGATGGAGATTGCCAAGCGGCTGGTCAAGCACGAGCCCGTGGAGGATGGCTGGGAGAAGCATGTTGTCATGCGTGCTCTGGAGAGCAAGCGAGTCTCCATCAGCTTGATGGAGGCTTACCAGCTCGAGCGCAGCGGCGGCGGGATGATGGAGAGCGTCATGGCAACAGCATGGGGCGGCGGTGCCCTGAGTACCGAGCCGATCAGCAGCCACGCTCACTCAACCCGGACCTCGAGCGGGGAGCGCGCCTTCGAGGCAGCGCTAATGATGGTGGAGGAGGTCGCTGACCAACAAAGCGGCGGCAATTCTACCGCGGAGGAGAAGACCGTTGGCGGAGAGGCTGAGACTGAACGGTCTTTTGCCATTTACCGGCCAGGTCAACTCGCGAGACAACGCGAGGAGGAGGAAGATCGCAAGCGTGCAAATGCGCAGCGCAATGCCAACACGGCGGTTGAGGAGGCATCAGTATGTCGCCGCAGCGGCAAGTGGCAACCCGCCACTGACTATCGACGCAGTGCGACTGAAGCAGACATCAAGGAGCAAGCACTACGGCTGCCCAAAGGGTCTGAGACCCGACGCTGCCTGGAGCAGCAGGCGGAAGTCGCCAACAAGGGCATTTTTGCCCTTCAGCCCAGGGGGGCTGAGGCGAAGGAGCAGCCGGAGACGGCTCGGCTTGACACCATCACGTGCGAGTTGCACGCCAACAACACCATGCTGCAGTGCGAGACCATTTCCGACGGCGGCAGCAGCCACACCCGCATGAACGCGTCAGCGATGGAACCAAGCGCGGCGGAGGCCGTGGTGAAGGGCGCTGGCGGGTGGGTGGACGTCGACATGGTGGTGGTGCTCGCCAATGGCAAGCGCTCATGCGAGCAGCAACGACGATTGCGGGATGGCGTGGTCTTCACGCTTCGGGACCCCGTCACCTCAATCATGGCAGCTCATCACGCACCGCGCGTGTACGAGAATGGAGGCGAGGCACCGGGCTTGCTGCTCGGTGGACCTACCATCACAGCCCTCGGGCTGCGCCCGGACCTGGCGACCAGAATCTGCACTTTCCGCGCACCCAACCGACCAGCCGGCAGAGTGCCGCTGCTCAGTCAAACGGCGTGGGAGCGGCGGGTCCGCGAGCACCAACCTGTGGTGCGCGTGGAGAGAGCGAGGTACTGCCATGGGGTGGAGCTCGGCGATGATGAGATGGGGGAGGAGAGTGGGGGGGGCAGTGACGTGTCTCACAGCCACGCCGCCCACGAACCCTCACGGCGTGACGTGCAAGAGTCCAAGACCTGCGAGCCGGCAGACCTACCACCTTTGCGGGATGTGCAGAGCCTGCAGCGTCACGGGCTGGCGAGGCTGAGCACCCGCGAAGAGGGCATCAGCATGTACGAGCCATGTGGCGGAGGCTACGTTGCCGTGCTGAATGCCATGTTGGCCAACGGTCAGAAGGTCGCCAGATACCGGCATTCGGACATCGACCCGGCAGCCCGCAAGGCCGTTGGGCAGCATGTTCAAGGAGCTCAGAAGGAGATATCCGGATCTACTACCAGCTAGCGCGATCAAGGGGTGGGACTCGTTCCCACAGGACATCACGGCGATCACAGCGGAGGACGTGAGGCGCCTGCCATACATAGACATAGTGGGGTGTGGATGGCCCTGCCCAGGCATGAGCATAGCCAATCGCAACGCGCTGGGATTGCGCGACCGGAGGTCACGTTTGCTCTTTCACGTGGCCGCGTTCATCGAGAAGCTCGAGGAGAAGCAGCCCACCGGCGTGGGGTGGCTGCTGGAGAACGTGGATACGAGCGGAGACGAGAGACTGTACATCAAGGAGTCTGAGAAATACATCACGAAGATCATCGGGAGAGCGCTCGTGATTGATGAGGCGGGCTGTGGAGCGAATCATCACCGAGTGCGACGATTCTGGACGCACATGGGGGACGTGGAGAGACTGAAGTTGGCGTGGGAGAGGCGGGCGGACATGCAGCCACGACTGCTGCGAGAGGTGCTGCCACCGCACCTACGGCCGCATGTCAATCTGCCGACACCACCCAACGGAGTTCGCGTCAACAAACCGGGGCAGCCACGCGCGTTGCCAACGATCTTGGCACGACCGGACTCAGATGCCTACTCCGGCGAGGGGGCCGGCATGTTGTTCAACATCAACACGGGCGAGTGGGAACGGCCCACTGTCCACATGAAGGAGGAGCTTTTCGGTTACGAGCCGAACGTAATTCACGGCATATCGCTGCCGGACCATGAGCGCCTCATAGGCAATGCCATGGGTCTGCACAGCGTAGCGTGGATCGTCGGGCAGCTCTTCGTGGAGCAGCAGCGACTGAGGGACTTGGAGGAGCTGGAGCGCGCAGCCCGGGCTACCCAGGCAGCTCAGCGCGCGGAACGAGAGAGACGAGATCAGCGCAGGATGCAGAGATCCTGCGGGAGAGCATCACTGTGAGATTCAGATGTGACATACGGGTGACGAAGCACTACTACTAGCGACTATTATTCATCCGTGAAGGCTGCTGCTGGTGGCGGCACGTCCATCCAGTTACGTGCGAGTACATCCGGCGTTATTGCCGGCGGGCGATAAATCCTTTTTGTCATCATTCTGGTAGTCGTACTAGCCCGGTGAAGTGTTACATGGCACTGACGTATAAGGTACAAGGTTGTCCGTGTAGTACCGGGTAGTACGCGATATATTTATTAAGCCGGTACCGGGTATCTAGTACGAACCCGGGCGCGATGACGAGTCGTCCTGTGGATAACTACGACTATTAGTACATGGGAGCGCAAATCGCAGCCGTACGTATTTGGTAACACTGGGGAATTTTGTGTACATTATAGCTAGTACTGCTGAACGGGCCTGCCAGGCGTCCGATCAAAGGTCATCAGATGGGTGGTTTGGCTGCCATGTTTTGCCAAAGAGTGCTCACGTTACATAAATATTCGCGAGGGGGAGGGCGGGGGCAGGCAGCGGTTTGCCGAAGAATGTTTGAATTACAATATTCGCGACAGCTGCCGTCGGGGCATGTGGCGGGGGGGCGGGGGGGGGGGGGGGGGGGGGGGGGCGGGGGGCGGGCGGGCGTGGTCCCCCCGCCCCCCCCCCCCCCCCCGCCGCCCGCCGCTCCCGCCGGGGGAGTGAGGGGAGGGGGGTAAGGGGGCGGGGGCTACTGCTTGTTCTTGTTCTTGCGTGCCCGGGGGACCCTCCGCTTCGACGATCTCGCGGCCTCCGCCTCCGCCTCCGCCTCCGCCTGCGCCTCCGACTCCGCCTCCGACTCCGCGACCGTCAGTTTCTTACCTCGGCGCTTCTTCACTGGCCTCTTCCGCTTCTTGTCATCCGTCAGTGTCTTCACCACCCCGGGAGGCTGTGCCGTCGACGACGCCGCCATGAGCTTCCTTACCTTGGCGTCGGGACGCCCCCTGTGCCGAGACGCCCACAACAAGCCACAATCGTTTCGCCTTTAAGCGGTTGAGGATGCGGCCTCCTCGGCCACCACGAGTTGCGCCGCTGGCACTGTGGAAGCCTTGGCGTTGAGGTGGGCCTTACGGCGCTCCCGGACGAACCTGCGCGCGGCACAAGTTAGCCACCAGTGGGTGCGTGCTAATGTCGAGGAGGGAGTGTTTTGTTGCGCGCCCACCTTGTCACGCGTTTCCTCATGTCTTTCTCGTCCTCCTCGATGCCGGCGGCGCGGACACGCGAGACAACAAGGCTCGCCGCCCACTTTTGCCCGGGGGGCGAGGTCTGCCATGGCGCTGTGAGCGGTGAAGGGGCGGGGGGGGGGGGGGGGGGGGGGGGGCCGAGGTGGAGAAACTAACACCCAGTCGACGACCGCCTTCCGCAGCAGTCAACGACACATCGGAGGCGAGGAGCAGCGCGCCACTACTATTTATATGCACGTATTGTCAAGAGCTAGTCGGTGCGGCATTGTGTCGGTGTAATTTCGCAATGTTTATTGTTGAAGTAGCACGGCGTAATGAATACGCGGTTTCACCGAGTGAATCCGGGATAATATGTGCGGTAGGGCGCGCGTATATGTGCGCGACGAATGTGCGCGCGCAGCGTTGTGCGGCGGTGTGCGGCGGTGTGAACCGATGTTAATATAGTGTGAATATTATATCGGCCGTAGACGATCGGGTCGGGCAGCACCGCCCGTGCTTGTAAATAAGCGACAATGGATCACGTCATGCTCCGGTTGTACTCCTACACTTCCTCCACTTTGGCGGGTGGGGGGGGGGGGGGGGGGGGGTCCTGTCCTTATTACTTGCATCGGTGGACGTGCTGGATATGGAGGTCACCGGGCACATCGCGTGGTTTCGGAGCAGTTCATTCGCGCCTCCTCGTCTTGTTTGCAATCGTCGCCCTAATCCAATGCAGGGTGAGTAGCGGGACACTGTGCCCCCCCCCCCCCCCCGGGTTCATGTAAACAAATATCTAGCCGTGCATGCGCCGCAATCGGTACCCAATGAGCGGGGTATGTGACAGTGGTTTCGGAGCAGTGCAAGCATTCCGTGCGTGTGCACAAGCACCTACGACTGGGAATGAGGCGGGGGTTGCGGATGGAGTGCATTGGCGGTGCATAGAATAGCGTGTTCCTGGGGTTTTGGCTGCATCGGACGCCGTATTCCCACCCATCCGGCACGGAATATCCGGTTTTCACACATTTGTGTGTTAATATAGTGTGAATATTACGCGTCTTTTACGCCGGGTGGATGGGCATCCGGCGTCCGATGCACCCCAATTATTTGCAGCACGCTACTCTACGCACCCCCAACGCACTCCGCAAGCCCCGCCTCCATCCGCGTCGGAACCGGTGGTAAGTGTTGTTGTGTGCGCACATCGCGACAACATTACACGGTGGCAATTGCAATTATTAGCGGTGGGTAATGTGAAGGCGTTTTCGAAATCGACAGAGAATGAGGCGGTGCTGGCGGAGTGCATTGGCGGTGCATAGAATAGCGTGTTGCTGGGGTTTTGGCTGCATCGGACGCCGTATTCCCACCCATCCGGCACGGAATATCCGGTTTTCACACATTTGTGTGTTAATATAGTGTGAATATTACGCGTCTTTTACGCCGGGTGGATGGGCATCCGGCGTCCGATGCACCCCAATTATTTGCAGCACGCTACTCTACGCACCCCCAACGCACTCCGCAAGCCCCGCCTCCATCCGCGTCGGAACCGGTAGTAAGTGTTGTTGTGTGCGCACATCGTGACAACATTACACGGTGGCAATTGCAATTATTAGCGGTGGGTAATGTGAAGGCGTTTTCGAAATCGACAGAGAATGAGGCGGTGCTGGCGGAGTGCATTGGCGGTGCATAGAATAGCGTGTTGCTGGGGTTTTGGCTGCATCGGACGCCGTATTCCCACCCATCCGGCACGGAATGTCCGGTTTTCACACATTTGTGTGTTAATATAGTGTGAATATTACGCGTCTTTTACGCCGGGTGGATGGGCATCCGGCGTCCGATGCACCCCAATTATTTGCAGCACGCTACTCTACGCACCCCCAACGCACTCCGCAAGCCCCGCCTCCATCCGCGTCGGAACCGGTAGTAAGTGTTGTTGTGTGCGCACATCGTGACAACATTACACGGTGGCAATTGCAATATTAGCGGTGGGTAATGTGAAGGCGTTTTCGAAATCGACAGAGAATGAGGCGGTGCTGGCGGAGTGCATTGGCGGTGCATAGAATAGCGTGTTGCTGGGGTTTTGGCTGCATCGGACGCCGTATTCCCACCCATCCGGCACGGAATGTCCGGTTTTCACACATTTGTGTGTTAATATAGTGTGAATATTACGCGTCTTTTACGCCGGGTGGATGGGCATCCGGCGTCCGATGCACCCCAATTATTTGCAGCACGCTACTCTACGCACCGCCCAATGCACTCCGCAAGCCCCGCCTCCATCCGCGTCGGAACCGGTAGTAAGTGTTGTTGTGTGCGCACATCGTGACAACATTACACGGTGGCAATTGCAATTAGCGGTGGATAATGTGAAGGCGTTTTCGAAATCGACAGAGAATGAGGCGGTGCTGGCGGAGTGCATTGGCGGTGCATAGAATAGCGTGTTGCTGGGGTTTTGGCTGCATCGGACGCCGTATTCCCACCCATCCGGCACGGAATGTCCGGTTTTCACACATTTGTGTGTTAATATAGTGTGAATATTACGCGTCTTTTACGCCGGGTGGATGGGCATCCGGCGTCCGATGCACCCCAATTATTTGCAGCACGCTACTCTACGCACCGCCAATGCACTCCGCAAGCCCCGCCTCCATCCGCGTCGGAACCGGTAGTAAGTGTTGTTGTGTGCGCACATCGTGACAACATTACACGGTGGCAATTGCAATTAGCGGTGGATAATGTGAAGGCGTTTTCGAAATCGACAGAGAATGAGGCGGTGCTGGCGGAGTGCATTGGCGGTGCATAGAATAGCGTGTTGCTGGGGTTTTGGCTGCATCGGACGCCGTATTCCCATCCATCCGGCACGGAATGTCCGGTTTTCACACATTTGTGTGTTAATATAGTGTGAATATTACGCGTCTTTTACGCCGGGTGGATGGGCATCCGGCGTCCGATGCACCCCAATTATTTGCAGCACGCTACTCTACGCACCGCCAATGCACTCCGCAAGCCCCGCCTCCATCCGCGTCGGAACCGGTAGTAAGTGTTGTTGTGTGCGCACATCGTGACAACATTACACGGTGGCAATTGCAATTAGCGGTGGATAATGTGAAGGCGTTTTCGAAATCGACAGAGAATGAGGCGGTGCTGGCGGAGTGCATTGGCGGTGCATAGAATAGCGTGTTGCTGGGGTTTTGGCTGCATCGGACGCCGTATTCCCATCCATCCGGCACGGAATGTCCGGTTTTCACACATTTGTGTGTTAATATAGTGTGAATATTACGCGTCTTTTACGCCGGGTGGATGGGCATCCGGCGTCCGATGCACCCCAATTATTTGCAGCACGCTACTCTACGCACCGCCAATGCACTCCGCAAGCCCCGCCTCCATCCGCGTCGGAACCGGTAGTAAGTGTTGTTGTGTGCGCACATCGTGACAACATTACACGGTGGCAATTGCAATTAGCGGTGGATAATGTGAAGGCGTTTTCGAAATCGACAGAGAATGAGGCGGTGCTGGCGGAGTGCATTGGCGGTGCATAGAATAGCGTGTTGCTGGGGTTTTGGCTGCATCGGACGCCGTATTCCCATCCATCCGGCACGGAATGTCCGGTTTTCACACATTTGTGTGTTAATATAGTGTGAATATTACGCGTCTTTTACGCCGGGTGGATGGGCATCCGGCGTCCGATGCACCCCAATTATTTGCAGCACGCTACTCTACGCACCGCCAATGCACTCCGCAAGCCCCGCCTCCATCCGCGTCGGAACCGGTAGTAAGTGTTGTTGTGTGCGCACATCGTGACAACATTACACGGTGGCAATTGCAATTAGCGGTGGATAATGTGAAGGCGTTTTCGAAATCGACAGAGAATGAGGCGGTGCTGGCGGAGTGCATTGGCGGTGCATAGAATAGCGTGTTGCTGGGGTTTTGGCTGCATCGGACGCCGTATTCCCATCCATCCGGCACGGAATGTCCGGTTTTCACACATTTGTGTGTTAATATAGTGTGAATATTACGCGTCTTTTACGCCGGGTGGATGGGCATCCGGCGTCCGATGCACCCCAATTATTTGCAGCACGCTACTCTACGCACCGCCAATGCACTCCGCAAGCCCCGCCTCCATCCGCGTCGGAACCGGTAGTAAGTGTTGTTGTGTGCGCACATCGTGACAACATTACACGGTGGCAATTGCAATTAGCGGTGGATAATGTGAAGGCGTTTTCGAAATCGACAGAGAATGAGGCGGTGCTGGCGGAGTGCATTGGCGGTGCATAGAATAGCGTGTTGCTGGGGTTTTGGCTGCATCGGACGCCGTATTCCCATCCATCCGGCACGGAATGTCCGGTTTTCACACATTTGTGTGTTAATATAGTGTGAATATTACGCGTCTTTTACGCCGGGTGGATGGGCATCCGGCGTCCGATGCACCCCAATTATTTGCAGCACGCTACTCTACGCACCGCCAATGCACTCCGCAAGCCCCGCCTCCATCCGCGTCGGAACCGGTAGTAAGTGTTGTTGTGTGCGCACATCGTGACAACATTACACGGTGGCAATTGCAATTAGCGGTGGATAATGTGAAGGCGTTTTCGAAATCGACAGAGAATGAGGCGGTGCTGGCGGAGTGCATTGGCGGTGCATAGAATAGCGTGTTGCTGGGGTTTTGGCTGCATCGGACGCCGTATTCCCACCCATCCGGCACGGAATGTCCGGTTTTCACACATTTGTGTGTTAATATAGTGTGAATATTACGCGTCTTTTACGCCGGGTGGATGGGCATCCGGCGTCCGATGCACCCCAATTATTTGCAGCACGCTACTCTACGCACCGCCAATGCACTCCGCAAGCCCCGCCTCCATCCGCGTCGGAACCGGTAGTAAGTGTTGTTGTGTGCGCACATCGTGACAACATTACACGGTGGCAATTGCAATTAGCGGTGGATAATGTGAAGGCGTTTTCGAAATCGACAGAGAATGAGGCGGTGCTGGCGGAGTGCATTGGCGGTGCATAGAATAGCGTGTTGCTGGGGTTTTGGCTGCATCGGACGCCGTATTCCCATCCATCCGGCACGGAATGTCCGGTTTTCACACATTTGTGTGTTAATATAGTGTGAATATTACGCGTCTTTTACGCCGGGTGGATGGGCATCCGGCGTCCGATGCACCCCAATTATTTGCAGCACGCTACTCTACGCACCGCCAATGCACTCCGCAAGCCCCGCCTCCATCCGCGTCGGAACCGGTAGTAAGTGTTGTTGTGTGCGCACATCGTGACAACATTACACGGTGGCAATTGCAATTAGCGGTGGATAATGTGAAGGCGTTTTCGAAATCGACAGAGAATGAGGCGGTGCTGGCGGAGTGCATTGGCGGTGCATAGAATAGCGTGTTGCTGGGGTTTTGGCTGCATCGGACGCCGTATTCCCATCCATCCGGCACGGAATGTCCGGTTTTCACACATTTGTGTGTTAATATAGTGTGAATATTACGCGTCTTTTACGCCGGGTGGATGGGCATCCGGCGTCCGATGCACCCCAATTATTTGCAGCACGCTACTCTACGCACCGCCAATGCACTCCGCAAGCCCCGCCTCCATCCGCGTCGGAACCGGTAGTAAGTGTTGTTGTGTGCGCACATCGTGACAACATTACACGGTGGCAATTGCAATTAGCGGTGGATAATGTGAAGGCGTTTTCGAAATCGACAGAGAATGAGGCGGTGCTGGCGGAGTGCATTGGCGGTGCATAGAATAGCGTGTTGCTGGGGTTTTGGCTGCATCGGACGCCGTATTCCCACCCATCCGGCACGGAATGTCCGGTTTTCACACATTTGTGTGTTAATATAGTGTGAATATTACGCGTCTTTTACGCCGGGTGGATGGGCATCCGGCGTCCGATGCACCCCAATTATTTGCAGCACGCTACTCTACGCACCGCCAATGCACTCCGCAAGCCCCGCCTCCATCCGCGTCGGAACCGGTAGTAAGTGTTGTTGTGTGCGCACATCGTGACAACATTACACGGTGGCAATTGCAATTAGCGGTGGATAATGTGAAGGCGTTTTCGAAATCGACAGAGAATGAGGCGGTGCTGGCGGAGTGCATTGGCGGTGCATAGAATAGCGTGTTGCTGGGGTTTTGGCTGCATCGGACGCCGTATTCCCACCCATCCGGCACGGAATGTCCGGTTTTCACACATTTGTGTGTTAATATAGTGTGAATATTACGCGTCTTTTACGCCGGGTGGATGGGCATCCGGCGTCCGATGCACCCCAATTATTTGCAGCACGCTACTCTACGCACCGCCAATGCACTCCGCAAGCCCCGCCTCCATCCGCGTCGGAACCGGTAGTAAGTGTTGTTGTGTGCGCACATCGTGACAACATTACACGGTGGCAATTGCAATTAGCGGTGGATAATGTGAAGGCGTTTTCGAAATCGACAGAGAATGAGGCGGTGCTGGCGGAGTGCATTGGCGGTGCATAGAATAGCGTGTTGCTGGGGTTTTGGCTGCATCGGACGCCGTATTCCCATCCATCCGGCACGGAATGTCCGGTTTTCACACATTTGTGTGTTAATATAGTGTGAATATTACGCGTCTTTTACGCCGGGTGGATGGGCATCCGGCGTCCGATGCACCCCAATTATTTGCAGCACGCTACTCTACGCACCGCCAATGCACTCCGCAAGCCCCGCCTCCATCCGCGTCGGAACCGGTAGTAAGTGTTGTTGTGTGCGCACATCGTGACAACATTACACGGTGGCAATTGCAATTAGCGGTGGATAATGTGAAGGCGTTTTCGAAATCGACAGAGAATGAGGCGGTGCTGGCGGAGTGCATTGGCGGTGCATAGAATAGCGTGTTGCTGGGGTTTTGGCTGCATCGGACGCCGTATTCCCACCCATCCGGCACGGAATGTCCGGTTTTCACACATTTGTGTGTTAATATAGTGTGAATATTACGCGTCTTTTACGCCGGGTGGATGGGCATCCGGCGTCCGATGCACCCCAATTATTTGCAGCACGCTACTCTACGCACCGCCAATGCACTCCGCAAGCCCCGCCTCCATCCGCGTCGGAACCGGTAGTAAGTGTTGTTGTGTGCGCACATCGTGACAACATTACACGGTGGCAATTGCAATTAGCGGTGGATAATGTGAAGGCGTTTTCGAAATCGACAGAGAATGAGGCGGTGCTGGCGGAGTGCATTGGCGGTGCATAGAATAGCGTGTTGCTGGGGTTTTGGCTGCATCGGACGCCGTATTCCCATCCATCCGGCACGGAATGTCCGGTTTTCACACATTTGTGTGTTAATATAGTGTGAATATTACGCGTCTTTTACGCCGGGTGGATGGGCATCCGGCGTCCGATGCACCCCAATTATTTGCAGCACGCTACTCTACGCACCGCCAATGCACTCCGCAAGCCCCGCCTCCATCCGCGTCGGAACCGGTAGTAAGTGTTGTTGTGTGCGCACATCGTGACAACATTACACGGTGGCAATTGCAATTAGCGGTGGATAATGTGAAGGCGTTTTCGAAATCGACAGAGAATGAGGCGGTGCTGGCGGAGTGCATTGGCGGTGCATAGAATAGCGTGTTGCTGGGGTTTTGGCTGCATCGGACGCCGTATTCCCATCCATCCGGCACGGAATGTCCGGTTTTCACACATTTGTGTGTTAATATAGTGTGAATATTACGCGTCTTTTACGCCGGGTGGATGGGCATCCGGCGTCCGATGCACCCCAATTATTTGCAGCACGCTACTCTACGCACCGCCAATGCACTCCGCAAGCCCCGCCTCCATCCGCGTCGGAACCGGTAGTAAGTGTTGTTGTGTGCGCACATCGTGACAACATTACACGGTGGCAATTGCAATTAGCGGTGGATAATGTGAAGGCGTTTTCGAAATCGACAGAGAATGAGGCGGTGCTGGCGGAGTGCATTGGCGGTGCATAGAATAGCGTGTTGCTGGGGTTTTGGCTGCATCGGACGCCGTATTCCCATCCATCCGGCACGGAATGTCCGGTTTTCACACATTTGTGTGTTAATATAGTGTGAATATTACGCGTCTTTTACGCCGGGTGGATGGGCATCCGGCGTCCGATGCACCCCAATTATTTGCAGCACGCTACTCTACGCACCGCCAATGCACTCCGCAAGCCCCGCCTCCATCCGCGTCGGAACCGGTAGTAAGTGTTGTTGTGTGCGCACATCGTGACAACATTACACGGTGGCAATTGCAATTAGCGGTGGATAATGTGAAGGCGTTTTCGAAATCGACAGAGAATGAGGCGGTGCTGGCGGAGTGCATTGGCGGTGCATAGAATAGCGTGTTGCTGGGGTTTTGGCTGCATCGGACGCCGTATTCCCACCCATCCGGCACGGAATGTCCGGTTTTCACACATTTGTGTGTTAATATAGTGTGAATATTACGCGTCTTTTACGCCGGGTGGATGGGCATCCGGCGTCCGATGCACCCCAATTATTTGCAGCACGCTACTCTACGCACCGCCAATGCACTCCGCAAGCCCCGCCTCCATCCGCGTCGGAACCGGTAGTAAGTGTTGTTGTGTGCGCACATCGTGACAACATTACACGGTGGCAATTGCAATTAGCGGTGGATAATGTGAAGGCGTTTTCGAAATCGACAGAGAATGAGGCGGTGCTGGCGGAGTGCATTGGCGGTGCATAGAATAGCGTGTTGCTGGGGTTTTGGCTGCATCGGACGCCGTATTCCCACCCATCCGGCACGGAATGTCCGGTTTTCACACATTTGTGTGTTAATATAGTGTGAATATTACGCGTCTTTTACGCCGGGTGGATGGGCATCCGGCGTCCGATGCACCCCAATTATTTGCAGCACGCTACTCTACGCACCGCCAATGCACTCCGCAAGCCCCGCCTCCATCCGCGTCGGAACCGGTAGTAAGTGTTGTTGTGTGCGCACATCGTGACAACATTACACGGTGGCAATTGCAATTAGCGGTGGATAATGTGAAGGCGTTTTCGAAATCGACAGAGAATGAGGCGGTGCTGGCGGAGTGCATTGGCGGTGCATAGAATAGCGTGTTGCTGGGGTTTTGGCTGCATCGGACGCCGTATTCCCACCCATCCGGCACGGAATGTCCGGTTTTCACACATTTGTGTGTTAATATAGTGTGAATATTACGCGTCTTTTACGCCGGGTGGATGGGCATCCGGCGTCCGATGCACCCCAATTATTTGCAGCACGCTACTCTACGCACCGCCAATGCACTCCGCAAGCCCCGCCTCCATCCGCGTCGGAACCGGTAGTAAGTGTTGTTGTGTGCCCACATCGTGACAACATTACACGGTGGCAATTGCAATTAGCGGTGGATAATGTGAAGGCGTTTTCGAAATCGACAGAGAATGAGGCGGTGCTGGCGGAGTGCATTGGCGGTGCATAGAATAGCGTGTTGCTGGGGTTTTGGCTGCATCGGACGCCGTATTCCCACCCATCCGGCACGGAATGTCCGGTTTTCACACATTTGTGTGTTAATATAGTGTGAATATTACGCGTCTTTTACGCCGGGTGGATGGGCATCCGGCGTCCGATGCACCCCAATTATTTGCAGCACGCTACTCTACGCACCGCCAATGCACTCCGCAAGCCCCGCCTCCATCCGCGTCGGAACCGGTAGTAAGTGTTGTTGTGTGCCCACATCGTGACAACATTACACGGTGGCAATTGCAATTAGCGGTGGATAATGTGAAGGCGTTTTCGAAATCGACAGAGAATGAGGCGGTGCTGGCGGAGTGCATTGGCGGTGCATAGAATAGCGTGTTGCTGGGGTTTTGGCTGCATCGGACGCCGTATTCCCACCATCCGGCACGGAATGTCCGGTTTTCACACATTTGTGTGTTAATATAGTGTGAATATTACGCGTCTTTTACGCCGGGTGGATGGGCATCCGGCGTCCGATGCACCCCAATTATTTGCAGCACGCTACTCTACGCACCGCCAATGCACTCCGCAAGCCCCGCCTCCATCCGCGTCGGAACCGGTAGTAAGTGTTGTTGTGTGCCCACATCGTGACAACATTACACGGTGGCAATTGCAATTAGCGGTGGATAATGTGAAGGCGTTTTCGAAATCGACAGAGAATGAGGCGGTGCTGGCGGAGTGCATTGGCGGTGCATAGAATAGCGTGTTGCTGGGGTTTTGGCTGCATCGGACGCCGTATTCCCACCCATCCGGCACGGAATGTCCGGTTTTCACACATTTGTGTGTTAATATAGTGTGAATATTACGCGTCTTTTACGCCGGGTGGATGGGCATCCGGCGTCCGATGCACCCCAATTATTTGCAGCACGCTACTCTACGCACCGCCAATGCACTCCGCAAGCCCCGCCTCCATCCGCGTCGGAACCGGTAGTAAGTGTTGTTGTGTGCGCACATCGTGACAACATTACACGGTGGCAATTGCAATTAGCGGTGGATAATGTGAAGGCGTTTTCGAAATCGACAGAGAATGAGGCGGTGCTGGCGGAGTGCATTGGCGGTGCATAGAATAGCGTGTTGCTGGGGTTTTGGCTGCATCGGACGCCGTATTCCCACCCACCCGGCACGGAATGTCCGGTTTTCACACATTTGTGTGTTAATATAGTGTGAATATTACGCGTCTTTTACGCCGGGTGGATGGGCATCCGGCGTCCGATGCACCCCAATTATTTGCAGCACGCTACTCTACGCACCGCCAATGCACTCCGCAAGCCCCGCCTCCATCCGCGTCGGAACCGGTAGTAAGTGTTGTTGTGTGCGCACATCGTGACAACATTACACGGTGGCAATTGCAATTAGCGGTGGATAATGTGAAGGCGTTTTCGAAATCGACAGAGAATGAGGCGGTGCTGGCGGAGTGCATTGGCGGTGCATAGAATAGCGTGTTGCTGGGGTTTTGGCTGCATCGGACGCCGTATTCCCACCCATCCGGCACGGAATGTCCGGTTTTCACACATTTGTGTGTTAATATAGTGTGAATATTACGCGTCTTTTACGCCGGGTGGATGGGCATCCGGCGTCCGATGCACCCCAATTATTTGCAGCACGCTACTCTACGCACCGCCAATGCACTCCGCAAGCCCCGCCTCCATCCGCGTCGGAACCGGTAGTAAGTGTTGTTGTGTGCCCACATCGTGACAACATTACACGGTGGCAATTGCAATTAGCGGTGGATAATGTGAAGGCGTTTTCGAAAATCGACAGAGAATGAGGCGGTGCTGGCGGAGTGCATTGGCGGTGCATAGAATAGCGTGTTGCTGGGGTTTTGGCTGCATCGGACGCCGTATTCCCACCCATCCGGCACGGAATGTCCGGTTTTCACACATTTGTGTGTTAATATAGTGTGAATATTACGCGTCTTTTTACGCCGGGTGGATGGGCATCCGGCGTCCGATGCACCCCAATTATTTGCAGGCACGCTACTCTACGCACGCCAATGCACTCCGCAAGCCCCGCCTCCATCCGCGTTCGGAACCGGTAGTAAGTGTTGTTGTGTGCGCACATAGTGACAACATTACACGGTGGCAATTGCAAT
>VCJN01001797.1:0-48285 GCA_006384855.1 Tetraselmis striata
AATTGCCATCTGAATAGACTGTTTGGACGCGACAGAAAGGATCACGTAATCCTTCACTTATGCAATATTGCTGCAATATATCCTAACTATATGCTACCTGAACCTACCTGTACTAGCGAGTACCAGGAGTACTCAAGTGCATGAGTATGGGCAAGGCCATGGCAGCAGGATGTGCAGCGGAATTGGCAGGGGCATCTTCGACATGGGCATGTCAGAGTTTTGCAGGGTGCCCGTCCGATGCTCTCGCTGGTGGGTGCGATGGGCGGGCAAGGTGTGACTAAGACTTGTGTGATTACAGTCGCATTGGATGCTGCTATGTGGCAGCCATCTGTGAGAGGATGCTGCCCAGAGCATAACTTGGTTACCCGCAAGCATGGCTTAACACATGTGCACGTATTCTGAGAATAGCCAGCGCATTTCACACATTTCTAGGCTGCATATGTTGGGATTATGGATAGATCGATGGGGGTGAGCGGGGGGGGGGGGGGGGGGGTTGCATTTTTACTCATATCTGCGCCTACAATAATCACCACACACCCCTCATAATGCCTTGGGATATGCCTCTCCAGAAGAGGCACTCACAGCTGTATCACTCATTGCAAACTGATGTATGTATCTATGCTGAGATATGGGCATGTCACTGTCGAACCAACAATACTGGGCGGGCCAAAATTCTACGGGGGTTGTCTCCGATACCAGGATATGTAATCCTGATTCCTAAGGATTACATACGATACACTCTGGCGGTGTGTCATCATCCACGGAGCCTCCGCGCTTTTGATAGAGCGCAGCTATCACCAGCTACCTCTTTTCACAGTCGCTTCCCTGTACGCATGCGCTTCAATCGGCTCGCGTGCGCTACGACGCGGGATCGCTCATGGTACCCATGAGCAACAAGGGTGTACATTAGCATGCTATCGTTGGCTGCATGACACGACTGGCCTTAGGCCGGGGCGTAGCTATTTTTTTATGAAATATAAAATTGGGAATGATGTCAATCTGGACTGTGCCGTTTTATTGGGCCGAGGGCCTGTAATATCCCCACACGTATACATCTCCATGTTCACGATTGAATACAACCCATCGAGAATGTAGCCACGCCTGGTCAAGACAGCAGGGTGTGTGAAACGTAATCCTTAGTCAGGTTTGGCGCACATGTCTTGACGTCTCGACTGTTTACATCTGCCCTAAATGAATTCCCCTACCTCTTGGGTTGAGCGGAGGAAAAGGAGAGCCGCGTCCGAAATCGATTGGAATACGTGAGAATCGATACCATTTGCAATACGGTTTTATCACGGAGTTGTAGGCGTCCGTCCTCCGTCCTCCCCCATACGCGCTTCGCGGATGAACCGTCATACGTTCGGTGTTCGCTCGTTTGATTTCACGGTACTGGTACGTGTACGGTAAGGTTCTGAATGGATGCGCGTGTATTCTAGCCCAGGCACGTCATATTTTCGTCTAAATAAAACGCCAAAATAACGCGGTACCGCAGCGCGTTTTTACTGCTGCTGAATCAGCAAGCGAGACTATTCAGCGACTATTCCTTACCTATACGGTAGTCCAAGTATGATGCTGTAAGAAGGGGTCGCCGCGGTGCGGGGGCAGTCCGCCGACCCGGGGCTCGGCGTCCGTCGACGGACGGGCGTCGGTCGAACGACGGCGTCCGACGTTCGGCGTCCGGTGTGACGGTACAGGCGGCGGGCGTGGCGATTCGCGCCGTGCCCGCCCCGTAGACCTGACAACCGGCCCGACCTGCGCGGCCTCGTGCGGGATGCGGGCCGCCTGTAGGCGGCTTGTACTGTATTGCTGATCTTGTAGTGCTGTTTTTTTTTTATCATGTTTCTTACATAAGGGCTTTCACAAAAGCGCACTACAAACAGAACTAACTTCAACTGTGAAAGGTTGCCAGCAAAAGAGAGACATAAGCCTGAAACCAAGGTCGAGCCGGAAGACAGGGAGCCAAGAACCAAGAAGGAGCCAAGGGAACCACGAAATCACTTAGCAGACAGGGACCAAAGGGACCCCCGCCCCGGGGTAGGCTATCAGCCGCGGCGAGGACGCTTGCAGCCAATAACCCGGGTCATAGCAACACATGCCGACGAGCGACGCGACGCAGGCGCAGGAGTACCATCACGTGCCGCACGCGCGGACGCGACCCCGCCAAGAACGTTGTCTGCATGTGCCATGTTGATGAGCAAGGAGAAACGGCGGCGCCACGCAGACAAGAGCTGGCCGATTTTTTGGCCAGTGTGTGTGTGGCTAGCTTTCGCGAGCTCCACCAAGAAAGCCTCGGCGTGCGGGGCCAGCGAGCCAAACTCGGAAACGGCGAAAGGAACAAAGCGAAGCATGCCGGCGGCGTTTCGGACACCCTCGTCATACTTCTGGATTTTGTGGCGCTCTGCAGCCCTCAAAGCAGTCGTTGGATCCGAGCTTGACACGCCGAGGATGGGGGCAATGGTGGTATCGATAGCAACCGTGTTTCCGCGGATACCGCCATATCCGAAAAGCCCAACATCGGCCGGCCGGCCGTCGCTGCCCTTCGGGAGAGAAACAAGCACCGACGGGTCCGTGAGGATCTGGACACCCACGCCCAGCGCGGACTTCACGTCGTGGCAAATGTCGGAAAGGCCATGTGCGGCCCACTCGTGTGCGGCGTGATTGGAGACGCCCCCAGAGCAACGTGCCACGTGATCAGCGTATGCGACCGCCCAAGTTGAAGGAGTGAACTCCACGCCAGCATCCTCATCGTCAGCTGTTTTTTTTTTTTTTGGTAATACAACTTTTAGCGGTGGGTTGGGTACCGGCCTTTTTGTAATGCACACCAGTAGTCAGCGGCCCGCTTTTACGCGGCTTGCAGATTTAATCTGTTTTACAAAATAATACGTCTCTTTTGAAAAACAATAAATTACTGACAAATCGAACGCTAAAAGCATTATTACCCGGAAAAACAGTATTATTACAAGATCAACACTGCAAGCCGGCTAAAAGCGGCCCGCATCCCGCACCACGCTCAACCCAAGAGGTAGGGGCACCTCCACAGATCCCCGGCGCGAAGCGCCGCTTAGTGAACAAGGGCTTGCCAATAATTTTAAAGGGTACTTTACCCTGATGTATCATCAGCCCGCCGCCGCGCCGGCCGTGCCATAGCACGTGCAGAGGGTTTCTAAGACCGGTATTTTACGGTTGGCCGGTTGCCCGGTACGAGTTCACCAGTAGTACTTTACCTTCGCCCGACTCTATTCCCCGCGCGCGTGCGCGCTTTTGAAAAATAACAAACAACTAGTCGCTAAAAACCCCTACTCATCACCACTTCATTCTTGATGGGTTTTCGCAGCTAGACAGCGTAGATTTTGCATCAAAATGTACGGGGTCGGCTGGGACCGAAAGATCCACGACTGGTACGGGGCCGCCAGACCGGATGGTGTCCGGAAAGGCGCCGCGCGTCCCGAGCCCCCGCCGGTGTTTGTAAATTACATGCCACCAGCGATCACGTGGCTCATCAGGACAGTACATTCCGCTATGCTGCTCTCGGCCTCTCATCACGGCTAAGATGTTGGGAAAGCCTGACTAATTGCTGCCGCACCAGGGCTTATCGGACACGCAACACCCCTGTGGGATGACGTATATCAAAATGATATTCACTCCCCACCTCAGGTGCTTTCACAACTAACCAGACTAACCCTAATCTAAATCGAGCAGCATCCGGAAACGTACACACAAGCGACTAATTATCTCCGGGCGGGTGGGTGGGAGACAATGTAGTCGGGTGCCTTCCAACAACTGAAGGCGCCCCCGGTCCGCGGCCGCCCTTTATACTCGGTTAAAGGGCGCCGCCGGACCGGCGCTGGCCGGTACCGGCGTACCGGGCCGGCAGGGTCGTCACTTAAACCTGACGGCGCTGCGAAAACCAGGGTTTCCTAGGTCGTTCCTCCCAAGGAAACCCTACAGTTTTCGCAGCTAGACAGCGTAGATTTTGCATCAAAATGTACGGGGTCGGCTGGGACCGAAAGATCCAACAGATGAAAGAACAGTGGCCGGTCTGGCGGGGCCCGTACACGGACATATGTGAGTCAATTATACAGGGAATATCCATATATAATCCACATGATGCATAGGTTCTTCTCCGCTGTGGCCCAGCGGCAATAACAAAGCGATCTGCCCATCAATAAAATCGGGGTGCTGCAGCGCGGAAGGGCGAATTGGCAGATGACTGGGTGGAGCGGGCCCATCAGCCCAGTTCATACGGTAGCCATGCCTGACCCAATCTCTGACTCGACTGACTCTGACTGATTCAGAGAAACTGTCCCAAAATAGCCAGCCTTCACGGATAACACCGGCCGATTCCACAGGAGAATTTACGTCCAGAGCCGGCTCATGAGGAAGCTCAAATTTAGCTGACATTAAAACCGTCACAAAATGCCAACGCCACAGATAGCATCATAGTGGTTAGCAGGCAGCCTGGATGACTGCTGCATGAATCAAACAATGAGTCTGAACTCGAAAATGTCTGGAACTGAAAATAGCAGTATTTTCAAATAAAATATCGCTCCGACACAACGGGAGATATGAATCGTCCCACAGGGTGTGCCGCCCTTTACACGAAAGCATCGCCGGCCAACTGATGGGAAGTTGCCGAGATAACTGCCAGGGGCAGCACAGAGTCGCAGGGACATCATATGTATTACACACGAGGTATCTCTCGGAGATACACCACCTAACAGGTGACTCTCCCGGAGGAGATCAGAGTTGCTATGACACGAGCCTGAGCTCAGCTCCCGGAGGAGGGCTAACAGTCGCCCGGAGGCCTAACTGCAGCTACATGAACACCATCACTGGCCAGGCCAGGAAGATTGCAGACTCCACAGCTTCATCGACGTGCACTCGGGCAGTCCCTACTGAAGTGTCCCTTCCTTTGGCAGTGATGTCCGCAGCAGAAGACCGACCAGACGGAGACTTCTCCTCGCGCCGGCCGCCCTCCCTCCGGTCGTCGCTCCCACGGTGAAAAGACTCGGGCTCGCGAGAAGAGGAAGAAGGCTTCTCGCGCGAAGAAGAAGAGGGAGGTTTCTTGGCCTTGACCTTCTCAATCGCCTTCTTCAGCTCTTTGTAGTCCGCTGAGCCCTTCCCGCCGAGAGGGTCCACTGCATCGAACTCCTTGGCGACTTCCGCGCCGTACTCGTGCTCCACATGCAGCTTCTTGCCACGCTTGTTAATCCGAAGAGCTACAGTGGTACACAAAGCCAGTGCCGCGGTGATCGTCTTGAACAGCTCCGCAGACGACGCTGGCGAGGAAGCAGGAAGATCGGCGCCGTCCTCAACCAAGTCACGCAGAGGCTCCTCCGCCGGTGCCAAAAGGTCGTAGATCTGGAAGACGTCGTCTAGGTCGCGCTGAAGAATACGAGCATCAGCGGTATGGCGGCGGTGAACCTTACCATCTTTGTCCAGCCAGCCATCCTCGGGTGCGTGGATGGTGGGAGACGGAGCTTCCACAGCTGCAGGTTGAGCTGGTCTCTTGCCCTTGCGGTCGTAGTCGGCGTCCCCCTCCGCAACGCGTTTCGAAGCTGAAGCCGAAGTGGACGGACCGCTCGACGACGCGACTGCCTGCCTAAGCTCAGAGACCTCTCGTTCGATACGGAGTAGAGCAGCAGAAGTATCAGCAACTGCCTGTCTAGCAGCGACGAGAGGGGGAGATTCAGCTACCCCGTCTGCAGGTAGAGTGTCGCCACCTAGGACAGTGAGATGATTTTCGCGCGAAACGAGTTGCTCGCGAAGAGCTCTGCGAGACTCAAGTAACTCGTTCCAAACGAGTTCAAACTTGTCTACTGCTAAAACAGAGACGAGAAAGCAAGGCGACAGCACCACAAGCGAGACAAGGAGCCACGCCCAAGACGGACTCGCGGAGCGAGCCATGGTGAGTGCCGGGATCAAACACACTACAGAACGCAAGAGAAATTTGAATTTTTGTAGTCGAAGATAAACGAAAATGTACCAGTCGTAGAAGACAATATAGTCGGGTGCCTTCCAACAACTGAAGGCGCCCCCGGTCCGCGGCCGCCCTTTATACTCGGTTAAAGGGCGCCGCCGGACCGGCGCTGGCCGGTACCGGCGTACCGGGCCGGCAGGGTCGTCACTTAACCCTGACGGCGCTGCGAAAACCAGGGTTTCCTAGGTCGTTCCTCCCAAGGAAACCCTACAGTTTGGTTACACGAGGTGAGTCGGGTTCATCAGTTCATCCGGTGCGCGCGCTGATGCTGGCATAAATAATCTGATAAATATTTCATTTCGCGACTCAACCTCGTCGTCCGCGGCCCTGTGCCCCTTCTGCGGCCCCAGACCTCCCATTATTGGCCGGAAACAATTTAGGAAAAGAATGATTTGTAAAAGAACCCGGTGCCCCTTGTGCGTAGAGACACATCCGTCGACCCACTCCTTCGGGTTTCGCACGCCCGCACGGCAAGCACCAACCCGTCCCTACCCTTCACTACCATTAACGGCGCCTGTTAATTGCCTTCACCCAAGCTGATCCACCAACTGGCAGGCCGATGGCATCTTTCCTCGCCACGCAACCGCCGCTAAGACGTTCTTCCGCGACAACCAGGACACGCCCGATGGCGCCCCTATCTGCCACCAAGCTGCCCCGCAAGCGGCTGTCATCGGCGACGGCGGTTGTGGTGCTGGTGCTCGTGGCAGCGGCGGCGCTGTTGGCGCCGGCGGAAGGAGTGACAGGTTAGGCCGCCACGAGACGAGTTCAACTAATACGGGTGTGGCTGTATCAGTCTCGCAGGGCACGGCCGTCGCCTCTAATTTGTTCATTTGTCCGGCGGCGCCACCCAGTATAGTAAAATCGCTGTCGCCGATACTAAGGATTACTACGAGTACAGCTGATTCACACGAGCTGCTAGCGATGTGTCGCGCCCGCACCGCACGGGTATACTGTAGGGAAAGGTTGCTGCCGAGTACACCAGTATACTCGATTACCGCCGGAATAGCTACCAGGCAATGATAGCAACGAGCAAGGGTAGCTGAGCACCGCGCCGGCATCACTGCTGCCCGCCCACTCGAACATAGCAACTTCTGGAACACCCCGAGTTCCGCCCCGCCTGTTTTCTTCAGGCAGGGTTCTACGACTTTCCACGTCACGCTGGCCCGTGTTGCACGTGTGGCCCCAATCCCACCTTATAATCACTGTTTTGTGAAAGTTTGATCTAAACTAGTTTATGGGGTTTCCATCCTTGACCTAACCGCTTTTCAGCTACAAGTGCTGCGCAGTGGTACGGGAACTAGTAACTGTTGTTGCGCCCTTGTTGGGTGCAGCACGAGTAGACATAAAAGCAGCCAGAACAGCTGAGCCTGCCATCTTCCAGTTTTCGCTGCGTTCCACGCAGCGATGTAAAAACTGTCTCGTAACCCGTTGCGAGCAAGGTCACCCCAGGTTGTTCAAGACCACACCCGGCTCGCCATCCGAGTGTGATATTCTCGTCCGTACGTCCGTGCGTTACTATGTCAGATGGAGAAGAACCCGTCGTTGAGCCGACGCTCAAGTCGTTGCAAGCAGATGTGCGTGCATTGGCTACAGCTGTGGCACAATTGACGGCTCGTGATCGCGTTGTTGATGGAGAAGGGGCACATGGCTCCGGCTCAGAGCAGCGCTTCGCGAGACAGCCGACAGGCAGCGGGGGAGCCGCAGAGCGCCCCGACTTGCTAGAGCTAGCCCAGAGCGGCCGTGTCGGAGCAAAATCCGTGAGTGCCGAGGATGATTACCTCGCGGTGCCAGAGCTACTGCAGAGAGCAGAGTCTGGTTACGAGGCCGTTCAACCGGTCAGCCGAGTGCCTGGACTTTTCCCTTTGAGCACCGACCTAACGAACGAGTACCTCAAGCAGGATGACCGGCGTCTGCCGGCCCAGGAGGAGTACTTGTGGATGTCGTGTTTCGGGGCCCACATGGCCGCCCTTTTCGTGGCGCTCGACGAGCTGCTACCTTACGTCCCCGCCACTAACCATGACTTCACCCCCTACCTCGCGAGAGCTCGGAATCACGCCGAGGCCATCGACAAGGCGTTTCGTTTTCGTCTAGCCTTCCTGCGGAAGCTGAATGAGATCAAGCGTGTGCACGGTGACCAAGGTGTTCTGGATGTGCTGCGAGCTCAACATTTTCAGCCTGCTTCGGAGCATTTGGGTTCTGCGATTTTTGGGGACCTCATGAGGGACTACGAGCGTCGTGTCTTCGAGGCGACCGTTGCCAGCAGCGCCAAGGCGACCGCT
The DNA here is from genome assembly GCA_006384855.1 of Tetraselmis striata. Lineage (NCBI taxonomy): Eukaryota > Viridiplantae > Chlorophyta > Chlorodendrophyceae > Chlorodendrales > Chlorodendraceae > Tetraselmis > Tetraselmis striata. The sequence continues at coordinate 8,260 of VCJN01001797.1, forward strand.
ACTTCTCGAGTAGCGGCTGCAGCTGCAGGTCGCGGGCGTGGGCGAGGACGTGGCGGCGGACGTGGACGCGGCCGCGAAGGTGAGCACGAGTGACGGCGTGGGGCGCCGCTCATCGGAGCTGCAGGCGCCTTGCGAGGCCACCTTTCGGTGACCGCCGCAAGACGCACCCTTGCAGCTCAACGGCGGGATGAGCGCCCTGTGTCAGGACCTGACCCCCCCACCTTACAGACTTCATTTAGACCTTCCTCGGTGCAGCGCTTCTTACAGCTACAGCCGCGTGCGGCTCAACCATCCGCACACCTGCACACGGCGGCTCAACCATCCGCCTTTCTTACAACCCCATCCCTGCGTTCGTCGGTTGTTACACTACGTGTTACAACCGGTTCGCAACGACCAAGTTTCACGCGTGTACGTTACGCACGGGACAGGCGCTACGAGCGCGAAGGGCGCGCGGGGCGGCCCTCTTACCTGAACCTAGCCCCGCAAACCCGTACTGGAGCTACTGCAAACCCGTCCAGCGACTACCGGCCAACCGCCGGGAACCTAACCGCTGCTGCCGAGTACTTTGCGAACAGTAGCCGTACCGGTGGAACTCTGTCAGTAAAACGACGCACTTACGTAATCGACGAGCCCGCAGCTATCGCTCCATGGGCTGCGTCACTGCGATCTCGGCTGCAGGACGCGTTCGGCTCAGACGAGCTAGGCCAGCGGACGCTGGACCTGCTCTCCAGCTCCCTCAGCGCGCAGACCCTCAAGAGCTACGCCGGCAGACTGTCTCAGTTCGCTGAGTTCTGCCACGACTCCGAGAACATCAGCCCGCTGGAAGCGACTACTGCTACTGTTGTTCGGTACGTTGCCTGGATCGGGGAGCGAGGGCACATCGCAGCAAAGTCGCTGCAGCCCTACCTGTCTGCCATCAACACCTTCTTCGAGCTGCACAACCTCGTCCCGATCGCCAAGGACAGCCTACACCTCACTTCGGCAAGGCGTGGGTTAATGTTGCGGCAGCGCCGACTGGACGCTGCCCCATTGCGTGTCCCTCTGCCCGCGGATGTAGCTTACCGCTTCGTCTCAAAGGCCGAGCTAATTGTGTCTGCTCCTTACCCAGAGTCCCACCTCGACTACCGAGCCCTCTTGGCCTCGGTTGTCAACTTCCTGTTCTTTGCCAGGGGCCTTACTGGCGTCTCCTGTCGAGCGCAAGATGTGCATGTCGACACCTACAACATCACCTTGCAAATCTACCGCGAGAAGGGTCGAGCTGGCCGTCGGGGACCCGACGACCTGCGCGTACTTCTCCTTCCAGTGCCCGAGCACCCTCGAGTGGCACGACTCTTGCGCTACTTCATCGACAACGTCCAATCTGTCCCCCTGGTTACTGTTGGCCTGGCTGCCTCCAACTTCTGGGCTGTCAATGTGGCTGAGCAGTCAAAACCTTGGACTGCGGCTACGATGTCAGACTGGTTGTCTACAGCGGTCAACCTAGTCAACGCTGCCCCTCCTGCTGGCACTTCCTGGACTTCACACAGTCTACGCAAGGGCGCAGCCTCTGCAGCGAACGCCATCGGAGCACCACTGTCCCACATCCGCTACCAAGGCGGTTGGGCCACTAACTCCGATGTCGTTCTGGACTACATCGACCCCAACGTTCTTCCTTCTCCTCGCGCGTGGTTCTTCTTTGGACACATCGCCCCCCTCCGCCACTTCCAAGTCCAACAGGACTCCGCAGCGGTGGCCTTCCCAGTGCCTCCTTCATGACTTGGCGCTACCCCTTCTCCGTCAATCCACCGCTCTCTACGTTCGCTCAAGACTGGCAAAACCAGACTCAACTTTGAAATGATCTAAACTAGTTTATGGGGTTTCCATCCTTGACCTAACCGCTTTTCAGCTACAAGTGCTGCGCAGTGGTACGGGAACTAGTAACTGTTGTTGCGCCCTTGTTGGGTGCAGCACGAGTAGACATAAAAGCAGCCAGAACAGCTGAGCCTGCCATCTTCCAGTTTTCGCTGCGTTCCACGCAGCGCCCCCCCTGACTCCGTTTTCCCTCCACGCTTTTTCGCTAAACCTTCCTGCCAATTTCGGCTCTTGACCGTGTAAAACAGCCTGCGCGACCTTTTTGGCAAAACCAGACTCAACTTTGAAATGACAGATTTACAGTATTAAAGCCCTATTCGGGGTTTTCTCGAAAATCCACAGCCCGGCTTCATAAACCTTGTCGTCCGCCTTTTCATGAATGCGGGAGATATCTAACCCACATGCCCGTGCCAGGGTAAATGGCCACGTCAGAGCACCTCAGCATTGCAGCTCACCTCGCAGCCGGCCGCCGCCTGCCACAGGGCTGCAGCCCGAAAATACCCATGACCATGCACCCTATCCTGCCTGAGTTTCCAGTCGAGTTGGCTAATCCGTTTTTGCATCTCTGGGAGCAGAGAAGGAAGCGCTGTGGGCGCTCCGCTCCCAACAGCCAAGCCCGCAAGGGGCAATATCAACATGGAGCCTCTCAACGGAGCCCTGTGCGGGTGGCTGGGGCGGAGTGACATGCGCAGGGGGCGCCGTCACCCTGCTGTGAGTCCCAGCCTGTGCACGGCCTTGTCCCAAACTGGTGGGACGTGTGTGTGTGTGTGTGTGTGTGTGTGTGTGTGTGTGCATGAACTTTGTGAGTAAAGCTGCGTCGACTAGGTGCATAGTATTCTGCGCACTTGCACGCTTACCTCAAAGAAGCACTACTTAGGCTGCCGTCAATCACAAAGCAAGTTCGGCGTGTCCCTATTCAGACTGCCAGACATAGGACCCAATATTCTGGTAGATTATTCAAGAGAGCTGAGAACCGATGATGCTTTCGTGGGGGGGGGGGGGGGGGGGGTCATTGGGTCTGCATACAAACAGCAGGACTGCACCTGATTGACACGCCCTCAATCTGAGTATGGAGGGTAGTGGATATCTATTTGTCTTTTCATTAGTTTCTGCATGTGGTGACTGGATCGGGGCTGAGAGCGCCTGCCGCCTGTGACATGCTCAAGCTGGGGTTTGACCAATAATGAGAGCAAGCTACGGCGCTGCAGGAAGCTCAGAGCCCCCCCCCCCCCCCCCCCCCTCTCCCCCGTGGACAGAATTGCTGCTGATACGTGCAGTATCTAGACTGATAGCGATTTACTGTCCCTCGATGAATTTGCAGGGACCTAAGCAATAGCGCACTGACAGGCACAGTTCCAGCGCAGCTGAGCGCCCTTCAACGATTGGAACGATTGTGAGAGCAGGTAGACGGTGGTCTGATTACATTGAACGGGGGGCTATGTGTTTCCAGAATCCATGCACGTGGCCGGAGGGACGAGGGGGTGGGGGGGGGGGGGGGAGGGGGCGGCGGCAAGGGTGCAGTGGGCCCTGCCATGCTGACTGGTGGTGCTCATTCTAGGGAAGCGCTCCTGATAAGTATAACATGCGATGCCGCCACTGCAGGTAGCTTCATGAGAACCAACTTCGAGGCACGGTGCCGGCGCAACTGAGCGCCCTGTCGGGCGTAACATCCTTGTTAGTGCACTCGAACATCCAGTGCCTTGCTTGGAAATTAATGGTGCTTCATTGTCACTATTACGCGTCTGATTTCTGCTATTTTAATCCCGAGTGCGGCTTGCATCGCAGAGCCCTCTACGAAAATGCACTGACAGGCACGATTCCGGCGCAGCTGAGTGTTTTCTCTTACCTAACATACTTGTGAGTGCGCAGGCAAAGGCAGTGCCCTGATCACGGTGATTCGCCTATCCTTTGCTGTCACATGTGACTTCCTTTGATTGATAGGGCATGTGTCCTTTGGGGGGCGCGGGGGGGGGGGGGGGGGGGGGGGGGCAGCGGAGCGTGTTGTGACATTTCTGAGACGTAGTTGCATTGTCTTGCAGGGGCCTCCACCAAAATGCACTGACAGGCACGATTCCGGCGCAGCTGAGCGCTCTTTCAAGCTTAGAGGAACTGTGAGTGCGGCCGGGGGGGGGGGGGGGGGGGGGCAGTGCAATGATTGCAGTACACGGGTGCTTGACTGTCCCTGAACGTCTGACGGTACCTGCTGTTTTAATCCCGAGAGCGGCTTGCATCGCAGGCCCCTCTTCAACAACACACTGACAGGCACGATTCCGGCGCAGCTGAGCGTCTTGTCACGCCTAACATACTTGTGAGTGCACAGGCAAAGGCAGTGCCCTGATCGCGGTGCTGGGCTTATCCTTTGCTTTAGGATGTGGCTTTCTTTGATTGAGAGTGTGCTTTGCTTTCCTGTGTGTGTGTGTGTGGGGGGGGGGGGGGGGGCAGGGCGTGTTGTGACAACTCTGAGACGTAGTCGCATTGCCTTGCAGGGGCCTCCACCAAAATGCACTGACAGGCACGATTCCGGCGCAGCTGAGCGCTCTTTCAAGCTTAGAGGAACTGTGAGTGCGGCGGGAGGGGCAGTGCAGTGATTGCAGTACACGGGTGCTTGGCTGTCCGAGGGCCATTGCATGCAGCCTCTTCCAGCTAGAGGACGCACGCAATTGCCATGGCAAACGACAGGGTTTTGGGGGATGGTGCTCGCGACATGCGCGCTGAGAGGAAGCTTTCCTTCTGTTGTTATGCCATGTATATTGGCTTTGCCGACGCTTGCGCAATGCTGCTGCTGAGATAAAGATGCGGTCAATGCTGCCAATGCAGGAGGTTTGATTGCAACACGCTGACAGGCACCGTGCCGGCGCAGCTGAGCGCCCTTTCAAGCTTGACAGAATTGTGAGTGAGGCAGGATGTAGAGTGCCCTGCGTCTTGTATTTTATTACCTTGCACGCCTTTGCCTTGCATCTGTCACTCCTTTTCTTACTTTTTTAGAGTACAGGGGCCTCTGCAAACTGACATTTCATTTCACGGCCACCCGCAGAAATGTGAGTATCAACTTCCTGGATTGGGGCGGCTTCAATTCAGATGTTGTTGAATTTGACCCACAGAGGTCGGCTGCAGAGAGGTACACCTTATTGCCATCTCTAAAGCAGCTGCATGCCATAATTTTGGGCCTCAGCACCTTCGCGGAATTTATCTGCGCAGCCTATGCCGAACACTTTCGGCAGTGTTGCCTCGCTTTAGGGGATTAACTGGTTACTTGAGGCCATTGCATTTCGCCCTACTCAAGCTGCTGTCTGTGCGTATTGATTGCAGGGAAGCTTTCTACAATGATATGTCACCGCCACCTCCCATTTGCGGTCCACCGCCTCGTGCGCAAGTCGCGGAAACGCTACCTTCGCCTCCGGGTGATGGACCACCTATTGCAGCTATCGTTGGCGGCGTCGCCGCAGCTGTTGCTATGGCGGTGGCCGGAATCTTTTTTGCCATCTACAGAAAGAAGCGTACATCCGCCGACCACACGCCCGCAGCAACAAACCCCAGGGCCGATGCACTCCAGCCCGCGGCCACTACGCACTCTGCAGCTCCTGGAGACATTCACACAGTTTTCATGGAGATGTGGACGCCACCAAAAGCTCCGCAATCCACTCCTCAGCCTCTCCCGGCCTCAAAAGGCAGTAGTTCGTCGTGTGGCTCTCCTGCGGCTGCAGGGGCAATGTCCTCACCAAAGCTCCGCAATGCGCATATGGCACGTGGGCCAGACGCCGCCTTAGACGCACGGATTCGGAAGCGGAATGCCCCGCTCGACCCTGAGCATGTCGGGCACGAAGTCTACAACATGCACGTGACCCTCCCGGATGAACTCAGCATGCCTCCCCTGCGGCTCCTCCACATCAACGCCGTCGCTCACCGTTGGGAACATCTCCCAGTGTATGAGGTCGTACCAAGCGTGGACTACATCGAGGTTCCTTACTGCGAGGCAGGAAGCGACTACTGGGACCAGACGTGCATGCTGAGCTGGCGGTGGGCGATGGGCAAACCATCTGCAATGAGTGAAGGCGCCACAGCCATGTCGGAGCAGCAGTTTGCGGAGCTAAGGCACAAGCTGCGCGCAGCGGCGGAAGTGGGCCTGATGTATGTGTGGATTGATTGGAGCTGTGTGCCCCAGTACGTCGGCGACCCGATGGTGGAGATCCACCGCAGCCGGCTGTACTACGCGCGCGCCCGCACCCTGATTGTATTGCCCGGGTTCCGCCAGCTGTCAACAATCCCCGTGATGGTGATCCTTCTGCATCACGCCCAGCTCTTGCTGGAACGCAGCACCGGCGACAACGCGGCTAATGATCGGATCATTGCGCAGACGCTGAAGCGCATCATTGACGCCAAGGCGGTGGCCAGCCGGGAGTACTTTGGTGCGGGCCCGCTATGTATAAGCAGACATGTTGGCCGCGATGCTGTTGTTATCATGCACAGTGCGCTGCTTGCTTGTTCGCTGCTTGCTTTGCCCTGCGGAGAGGTGCGATGCCGACCGTCGGTGCTTGCGCTTGGCAGGGCGAGTCTGGACTTTGGCGGAGCGCATGGCGCGGCATGCCAGGAAGGAGAAGCTGTGCGAGTGGCTCTCGCTGGACCTGTGGCTGGGCATGGTGGTGGATGCCATGCTGGGAGGCAAGGATGACGCCGCCGCAGCCATCTACTGGCAGAAGCTGTTTCCCAGCGATGTCCTGCAGCAGCTGTCCGAGGTGGAGCAGGAGATCAGCCTGGCGGTGGAGGCGTTCCATACCACCAAGGATCTGTACAAGGCGGTGGCGGAGCTGTGCCGCAGCGGGTACCGGGTGTGGACGAACACGGCCCTGAAGGAGGAGGCGAGCCGAGAGTGGCTGAAGACGTACTTGCTGGAGGAGGCGGGAGTCGTGTACTCGGCGTTCAACAACAATGATATTGTCTGGAGCATTTACTGCTTCTTCTGCTTTGAGCAGGATGTCACGCCGACCAAGGCCCTGCGCAACCTGTGCAAGGTGGCTAACGTGGACGCCGCCGACTCTGCGGTGTACAAGTCCATACTGGCTTCTCAGGAGGAGATGCAACAATGATGCGCCATTCAGCAATTGGACACCAGCCCGGAAATAGAGTGTCCCGGCGCAGTCAAGGGGCGCCCCACCACATAACTATTTTGGTGTTCGAAATGGCGTAAATATAGAATCTAGTAAGGTTTGCCTTGACATTCCAATCAACACGGCTGGTCTTGTATTTCGGGTAGTCTTTGCAATTTGTGTGATCCCACGCCTTGTGTTCCACCTGCGGCTGTGTTTCCATATATCATCAACATATCATCAACATTGGGAAGAATGATCACATCGTCAAGCGGATCAGTCTGTAGCGCAGTGTGTTGACCTGTTTCTGGGGATACACAATGCAGCGTGCTGAAAAACGTGCCCATAATACATGGTGCTTCATCTACGTTGAAGAGCCGTAGGAAATGTATTAGCCCCTCACGCGTCAAATACATAATCCGCCTGTCAAATGATCACGGGCGGTGCTCCATTCACGTTCGTGGCGGGTGCTGATGATAGCGACTATCTGCATGCCGGGGGGGCTTGTGCGTACTACCTAGTGTCCACCTATCATATTACGTACTCGCCGCCGTTATTCGTCCGGCATTTCGAGCGCGAGTAGCAGGGGAAAAGTACTCGTACAAATAGCAGCAAATGGATACAATGAATATGAAGCCCTCAGACATATTTTCCGGTTGATACCTACTGTCGCTGTTAGCCTGTTAAAAATAAAGGTCCTGGTTTTGCTTACCCCCTCCCCCCCCCCCCCCCCCCCCCGCCCCCCGCCTACCCACATTTTTTCGGTTTCCCCATTTCTTTGCCAGGGATGTCCATGACTACGAAATGGGTCACGTTCACTGCTAATCCTGCCCTATGATTTCGTATGCTGCTGCTGTGCAGCCTCATGCTGCGCAGCTTTGCAAGTTCCATGCCAGTGCATGACGATAGCAGAAGAACACGAGCGTATAGAGTAATATAGACACAATAATTGGAAACCACAATCACAGGTTGATGTGGCTACGCCCCCGACCCTCGTGGACTCGCGGCCTACCATCTACTTGCCGCCACTGGATAACTGCTCTGCATCAACCATCTGAGCGTCAAGCTCTGCCTCCTCCTGCAGCATCTGTGCCTGGCGCTCCAGCGCCGTCTCGACCAGGTGCTCTTTCTCGCTACAGATGTCCTCATCCTCGAGGATGATCCCCTTTTAGGGGGATCAGAGGGCGCCGCCGCGGTCTGGCCGCCAAACCTAGCCGCAGATAAGACGTGCACGGGCGCTCGCGGACCAATGTGTGTTGATATAGATCGACGTTGATACGGACGACGTTAAAAACCCCCTTTTTAGGATGAGAAATACCTTGTTCTCGGTTGCCGCCCGGTTAAAGCCCGCGCTGCCGCTCCACGTCAGCATTCGGCAGGAGCTGCCCCAGCGGGAGTTCCCCGTATTTCAGAAATACGGAATATTTCGCCACTCCCGGTATCCGCGCGCCCGTGGACCCCCGCGCGTCGCCGGCGCGTCCCAGCGCGCGTGAGTGGCAGCCATTTCAAACTCAAAAGCTAATAAGCCAACCGCTCCGCCTGATGCGCCCACTCGACCACCGCCAACACGGCACCCCAACGCGTGCACTGCCTCTCCCCGGAATTCGAGCCGCCATGGCGCCCTCGGCGAAAGATCCAGACACAGAACGTCGCATGAACCTGGCGATGTGCCTCGTGACGCTGCTCGTGGCTTCCCGCGTGGGGCTTTTGCCTTGCTGCTCGGTTTTCGGCGGTGCTGCTCTCGTCCAACAAAGCAGGGACGAAGGCAAGGTCGCGCCCATCCCACAAGTGGTGATAATTCCCTCGCTTATCGCCCAGTTGGGTGACGGTGAGTCTATCGCGGTTTATGGCTGCCTAGGGAAAAACCCAGTAATGTACGATTGGGCTATGAAGTTGCCTTGGCGCGAGAGGGGCGTGCTCATCCCTACTGTTGGTTGGGAGAAGTCGCCGCTGTGGCATGCGTTGGTAAACTGGCCAGACAGCGAGTTTGGGAAACGCTTGCGCCTCAAGCGCGTCGTCTTCGACGGCATGGTTACAAAGCTTTTACGTTTCTTCCATGACGTGGAAGGGGATGACTCCCAGGAAAGAGAGAGCACTCAGCTTCTCTCGCTCGAGCGTGGCAGCTCGAGCCTCATCGGCGGTGGGTGTGTCCCCCATAATTGCGGATATGTGATGACGATAGTCGATTCGAGGCTGAGTGAGTGCGACGAGGTGGCGAGCTGCGCGGTGTGACATGGTGATGTTTCCCGTCGAAGCTGGTTTGAAAACCACAGCTCTGGCGACGAGAGCAGGTCGGTATGACTCGGCGAGCGAGACGCGCGTGAGGCGCGCGCAATCGACCGACGACCTACGGGGCTCCAACAAGGGGGGGGGGGGGGGGGGGGGGGGGGCTTGTAGAGAAATGGCCGTGCGACCCCCACGGACGTCCGCTTTGTGCCACGTCAGCTTCGGACAAATGGGGCCATGTTTCTGTAACATTTCGAGGGTTGAACAGTACCCGCTCAGGTGTTAATCGGTATAGTGCGGTGTAGCGGAAAGTACAGTGCACGGCTACGGCTACGGCTCAGGTATTTCTCATCCTTAGACAGTGCGAGTCACATTGCCAGAAGCGAGTGTCTTGTCTTACAAGCCCCTCGCCACACCAAACAAGATGGGTGGGACGGGTGGGTGCGTGAAGCGCAACAGCAAAAGGGATGAGCGCTATGGTCTAGACAGTTGGCTAGTAGTAGCTGCAGGCAGGCAGGGAAACAGGTCGGGAGCTGGTGCGGTCGCGAGTCCGCTGCTCACTGTCCCATCCTGGAAGATTCTAGACAGAGCCGATGACTGGCTACTGTGCTATATTTTCCAGGTGGTAGTCGTTCGACCGCACAACTCGGTCCGTCGTCTGACTAAACTCAGTTAAGTACTTAACAACGATTAGACAGAGTGCGAGTCACGTTGCCAGGCAAAACCGGAAGGCCACAATTACCGGTGAAAACCAGTCACTGTGAAAGATTAGCAGCGGAACGCTGCGGTGCCAGGGAGCCGAAGAAGTAGCGGGCCCCAGCGGAGTCCAGGATGCCTGGCACGATGTAATTGAGGACCACGCCGCTGCCCACTTTCCAGCCGCCAAGCCAGCGAATCGTAGGCATAGGGACGCCCGTGGCCGAGGCCGCGGACGCCCCGCCACTGCGAAGGCTGTGCGACGACCAGCAGAAACCAGCAGGCGGGGTAGCGTCAACTGCCAAGGCAGCGGCAGTTACCCATTCGGAGACAGTAGCCGCGGTCCACGTGCCGGGATCATCATCAAGGAGCTGCCAAAACCGAGTAGCACCGGGCAGCACGTGATCGCGGCAGCTGACGAAGAACTCCAAAAGCTCCGCGATTTCGGGGTGCGCCTCGCGGGAAATTTGCAGCACCGGACGAGGCGCCCCGGAAGGCTTGCCCTTAAGTACTCGACGGTACAGCGTAATGCTGCGGGAATCAACCGCCAAATCGCGCACGCCGCACCCCGTACTGGTACCCGCGCGGTGACAAAAAAGGAAATTGACCGCGGTAACGAGCAGGGCACGGAATGTGGGCAGGTCGCACGCGATGGACCTGTGAGAAACCAGCCGCCGCGCACGCCGAACACAGGCGAGGGCGACGTCCGCAGGCAGAGGCACCCGGTAGTCCGGGGCGTCCAGCACCTGCTGAGCCAGCTCCTAACCGCGCATCGCCTGGTTGACGAAAGGCCCAAGCGCCGGCGGCTCCTTGAAATTATCGGTGAAAAAGGCGTTGATCGCTGAAAGGTAGGGTCCAAAGGCACCAGCCTTGTTGCGGCCACGTGCCGCAACCCAAGAGATGTACCGAACGATGAGCGGCGGATCCGCCGTGTCCGGCAGTCTCCCATTTTGCGCGCAGAACTCGCAGAATAGGTTGAATTCAGATCCGTAAGACTGCACGGTACGTTCCGCGCGCGAAGACATCAAGAAATCCGCGGCACGGCGCCCAACCTCGTCGTCGCCGAGTAACCGCAGTAGCCCAGGTCGCATAATCGCTGCCCATGGTGCAGACGATACGTTCGATTTCAACCCGTACCGCACAGCCGGGTGTTGTATGCTGTGAGCATCTGTACGGGAGATCTGAAAAGCGTCCGCGGAAACGTCCAAGGTAGCAGCCGCAGCACTTAACGCCCCGTAACCGGCGCGTCGCGACCGGTAGAAGAAGGACGGAAGGGAAGGCGGAAGAGCATCACGCTCCAGGGCGGCGGCCCGACGCCCGCGCGGCGCCCGAGCAGCCCGGGAAAGAACAGATCGCGGGAAGGAGGGTAGTGCAGTACCTTTGTAGCCATCTCGTGTAGCTGCTGGAGCCAAGGGCGGCCGTGCCAGGCCGGGGCGACCACGGTCGCCGCGGCCCCCGATTGCTGCAGCTTTAGCACCAGATCGTCCAGCAGCTGCCAATGGGGATTGCACCAGTTCACTTCTGCGCGCCACGTGGCGTCCGACTGGGCCAAGGAGTCCACCGCCTCGGTACCTGGGACCGTCCACCGGGAGTTGTACCGAGATAACAAGGCGTTCTCCATAGTTGCGAATCGGTCGACCGTATGAGGTCCCCAGATGCGATCGACGTACCGGAATATACGAGGATTGATCATCCAATCGGAAAAGTCCTTCTCTCGCGAAAGCTTGTCCGCCCATGCGTTCGCCGCAGATCGAATGTACCGTGCTCGTAAACGAATATCGTGTACATCCAGCAAATACCATAGCTTGCGAAGTTCCGCCATAAGCACCGGTGACCGAGTAGTCAAATTGGACAGGATATGCACCACCGCCTGATTGTCCTCGTACAAAAGTACGCGGCGCCCCATCAGCCGTGGCAAAAATGACTGTACGGCGAGACGTACCGCTTTGAGCTCCTTGTACGTTATATGACGTCGACGATCCTCCTCGTACCAATATCCGCGTGCCTCCGTAGTTTCGCACAGTACCGCACCCCAGCCGTACTGGCTGGAGTCCGTGTGCAGATAGGCTGTCTCCACCGGGCGCAGAATCGGTGCGCCGTTGTGGCGCGTGGGAACATCGCGCCACCACTCCAAATCGCGAATGAGCTGACCCGTCAGAACGACCTTGCCGCTCGGAGAGGAGCATCGGCCCGGGACGGTGTGCGCCTCGCGGAGGTAGAAACGTGCCGGAGGCATCGCGAGGTAGAGGAACTGGCCCTGCCCGGCGAGAGACGCAAGGAGTTTGGCCGGCGCGTGGCGGCGGCGGCGCGCAGCGATGCACAGGAGGTCGCGGGCCAGGTTGGAGAGCCGACGCAGTTTCGCCGCTGGGGCGCGGAACTGCATAGTGACCAGGTCCAAGTCCATGCCTAAGTGCTGCAGCTGCTGGGTGGGCTCGGGGTGCGCCTTGGTGGGGTGCTTGGCCAGGCCCAGGCGCCCCCAGAGTCGCTCGACCTCGGCCCGTAGGCGTAGAGCCAGCTGGCGCGACGGTGCCAGAAACAGGAAGTCGTCGATGAACGGTAGGAGGCAAACGCCGCGCGCCTTGCGGCGACGCAAGCGTCGACGGAAGGGCCGGCCGTAGCTGCTGTAGGTCGCGAAGTCTGGTTGACGCAGGTAGCGCACCATGACCGCCATCAGAGTGCAGAAGTAGTAAGGGCTTAGCGACCAACCCATGGGGAGGGCCGCGAAGCGCCACAGGGTGCCACGTACGTTGATTGTAAAGAAGTCGCGGACGTCCTCCCGCAAGCCCAGGGCGTAGTAGCCGTCCTGCAGGTCGAAGGAAAACGCCCAGTCGCCGCGTTTCGCCACGTACCGCAGGCGACGCAGAGTTTCGAATCGCATGGAATAGACCGCGCAGTAAGAGTTTAGATGGCGCAGGTCTATTACAAGGCGCCACTGGTTGCAGCCCGGCTTTGGTACTAGGAAGACTCGCGACACGTAGTGCTCACGCACGCCAGATTCTAGCGCGCCGACTGTTACTAGTCGCTGGCTCTCCCGCTCCCACCACTCGAGCTGCTGAGGCGTAGCGTCCTGTAGAGAGACGCCCCGGTGGAAAGGCGTGGGCGCCGCGCCAGAGAAAGGTAGCGGCACTCCCTCGCGAACCCACCGGAGCACGCGCCCGCTCGCCCCGATTCGCCGCCACTCCCGCCAGTTCTGCCGCACGCGATAGCGCAGAAACGTGGAGGCGCGTGGTAACGAAGCGGAACGGCGGGCCGCACCGTCAGGCCTTGCCCTTGCCCGTGCCCTTGTCGGCGTCGTCGGCTGTGGGGCGGAAGTCTGGGCGTGGGCGGCGTCCGGAGGGCCGGCGCCGTCGCGCTCTGGATGGTGGCTCGTCGTCGTTGTCCTCCTCCTCGTTGGGGTCTGGTCCCACGCCGAAGCGCTGTTGTACGGCTGCCTTTGCCGCCGCCGTGACGCTGTACTCGGCCTCGCGGCGCAAAAGCTCGTCGCTGAGTTGCGCCACTGCTTCCGAACCATAGTCCGCGAAACCGGGCTTGAGGAGGCTGCGGCGAACCACCTGTGCGACTGTCTTGGTCCGCGCATCCGCATCGTTCGACGCGTTGAGGTGGATAAACGCCAGGAAGTCGCGCCGGTGTTTATTTGAGGCGTCGTAGGCCGCCACGCCCGCTTCAAGGAGGCGAAGGTCCTCCTCACCAGGGGGCTGCGCCGCGCTTGCCGCTCTCTTAATCGACGCGAGCGCCTCGCAGAGAGCCGCGTGGGCCACCGCATCGTAGAAGCCAAAGCAGTACATAGAGCGGTACGGATCCCTTTTGCTGTTGCGCTTCACGCACCAGCAATCGCGCGGCACCTGTGCCGCGAGGGGAAGCGTGAAGCGCAACAGCAAAAGGGATGAGCGCTATGGTCTAGACAGTTGGCTAGTAGTAGCTGCAGGCAGGCAGGGAAACAGGTCGGGAGCTGGTGCGGTCGCGAGTCCGCTGCTCACTGTCCCATCCTGGAAGATTCTAGACAGAGCCGATGACTGGCTGGCTACTGTGCTATATTTTCCAGGTGGTAGTCGTTCGACCGCACAACTAGGTCCGTCGTCTGACTAAACTCAGTTAAGTACTTAACAACGATAAAAAGGGGGTTACAGTTCCTGAAAACGTTTCCCGAATAAAACAAGCCCCCCCCCCCCCCCCCCCCCGCGCCCCCCCCCCTAGTCGGTCCGGTCGGCAGATTTTGTATCCTAATTAGGCACATTTCCGGCGCGGGCCGTGGGCGGGCCCCCCTATTTCGTTCATCTGCAGCCGCACAACTCCCAATCTGCACACTTACCCCAACTTGCTGGTACCAAGGCGACTATCCGAGGCGTAGAACTGTACCACGACACCAACAGGCGATTATTCACGGCTTCGGTCGATTTGGGGTTGAGTGGTAGCGCGCCAGGCCCGTATCCGGCGTTGGGCGGCGGGAGTCGGCGGCAATTGCCGCGCTGAAAGTGCAACACGGCACGACGATCCCTTAGAGGACGTGACGATGACCTGTGCTGTGCGTCCCCATAGGCCAACGCCGTTCCAACGCGACCGTTCCGGCGTCGAAAGGTGGAGGCAGTGCTGAGATATGGCAACTTCCCCTGCCAATCCTCCCCCAGCAGAGGATGCTGGCCTTCGCCCCGGCCCTTAGCCGTGGACCCAGCCGTAGCGCGCCAGGGTACCAGAAGGCGCCCCGAGTCTGTGCAGAAGCCGAAGGGTTGCGTGGCCTTCTGGGGCGCGGTGTGGCAGCACGAGGTGATCGAGAGAGACAAGCACTTGCGGAAACACACGAAGCCTCCGTACATAGCCTCCGATGGCGTCTTTAAGATATACACCAACAATAACATGTGGGAGGGGACTCCAGCCATGTCAGTTTTGTTGCCCAGGATGGGACAGAGATTTGTTGCCCAGGCCAGGATGGGGACTGTGCTGTGCGTCCCCACAGTCAGTAAGCCAGATATTCGGTGAGTTGTTGAGTATTCAAGCTCGATAGCCAACAGATCGATGTTACCTATCATAAGCACCACGAAGAACGAGAGGCAGTACGACGACAAATTCATATGCAATCTGCAGGAGCTGATCGTTTACTTTGATCTGCGCGGGAAGAGCATCGACAAGCTTCTGCATCGGACTCTGTCCTTGTTTACAGGCAAGCCTGTAGAAGAGTTGCAGAAAACAGTTCCTATTGTTCGCAAGTCCCAGATGTATGTGCACACAGAGGCGTATTCTAAGCTTAAGAGGAAGCATCTATCCTAGATGGCATCCAACCCAGACCATAACCGTTTGCGGCCTTTTCACTGCTATGAGATAGATGGTGGTTCTTTATCTCGCAACCACCGACTAGCCATACTAATGACCATGGCCAGTCAGGGACCTGCGAATGGTGCCCCTATGCGCAACCATGTCGGTGTTCCGTCGGCGGAGGCGGACTCGGAGGCGCTGGCAGCAATATCGCAGGGAACTCATCATAATCTATCAGTGCTTAGATACTTTGATGCATGCATGTATGACACAATCACGTATGTATACATGTAAATTGTATGCAATGTTCCGTTCGCAAAAACATGGCTGGGCGTTCGATTACTTGTTGTGGTTGGTATCTGACAGCGCTACTTCTATGGAGACCACCCGACAAGCAATGGACGAGAAACAACGGCAGGGTATTTCACAGCTTTTAGCTTCAGGTGCATTTCCCGTCTTGTATCCCAGCAAGATATCGCTCTCCCTTTGTCGTTGTCCTAGATCATGACACAGGAGAAGCTGGCACAAAGGTGGTGCCCAACAGAGATTGATATGCAGTAGCAGCGCACAAATCCCACAGTTGCCACTCAAAAAAGCGCGCTTTTGGAGAAACTCAGTGGTGCAGTTTGTGGGATAGACCTTCGTGTTGCTGAGCGGCACATGCATGAGGTGGTGATGGGCACACGTGCTCCAGCAGCACAATGAATTGCGCCTTTTAAATTAATTGTGTAATATTTATGTGCACTGCGCTATTCAGCACTGCGAGCTGTTGCTGCGCGCCGCCCCTGCCGCGCCCGCGCGCGCTATTGCCACTGCGGGCCCGCCACTTAACTACTCGAGCGCGGCGCTGCCTTGCACGTACAGTATTATCGCAGTATAAACATGCGAAAAAAAATCAGGCGCGCTGCTGCGAGAAAACTCATCGGATTTGAGCTGTACTCGTCGAGAGCTTTCGAATGAGGTGTTTTATTTTATGTCTTTTATTTTGGTGATTTCCGATATCGCCTTCTGCTGCTAGCTCATGTAAAGAATGAGGTGTCCGGTAAAGCTGGCGGATGAACTTTTGCAAAAAAACATAGTGTGCCGGCGCTGGCGGTCAAGGCCGGTCAAGGCTCGCCCCCCCCCCCCCCCCCCCCCTGCAACGATATTCCGGGAAATCGTTAGCTAAACCAGGATATTCACTCGTTACAGCCGTAAGCTTTCGCTAAGTCATCATAACCCCGCAGAGGGGTGATTTCTATGCCTGTGCTAGTGTAAAGTCTCGCCCCTCAAGCGGGGCAAAGGTGCTATCATGTGCCTAAGGGTTGAATGAAAAGCTTCCACTCCTATAAAGGGACCTAGTATTACTTCTCGCACTGTTCAGGCCGCCAACATTGATGTCAATGGTGTTGCCGACAGCGTTGCCTGCGCCTCGCACCACGTTGGCGATGATGGCGTCAACCTTGACGATGGCGTCCCGTACCGACATTGCGGCTCTAATGTTTCCAGTGGGCCTGCCATTGAAAACGCCCACATCGATGGTGTTGTCCACAGTGTTGTTGTCGCCCTCAATCACATTGCTCACAATGCCTGAAATGGTGGTCTGCACCCTGTTCAGGATAGCTCGATTTCCAGCGGACAGGGCCACCAAACTGTTTACGATGTTGCCGCTCCCCAGGATGTCGGTCACCACGATGCCGGTCACGTTGGCAACCCACTCCTGCTTGCGCAGCGGTGACATGTCCCAGTCATTGCCCAGAGCAATGTCAACTACGCTGTTCACCGAGTTGTCATCGCCGTTGACGATCGAGGCGATGATGGTGGACACATTGGCCTTGAAGTCCACGATGTCTGCATTGTTGGCGGCTGCCAGGGTGGCTAGCGACTTGACAATGTTGCGATCACCCTCCAGCTGGGTGACAATGATGCTCTCGTACACGCCCTTCATGTCGGTGATGGTGGCGTTGTTACCGATGGCCATCTGGATCAGAGACTCCACCGAATTGGTGTCGCCCACAATGTCATTGGCAATGACGGCAGTGAGGTTGGCGGCGATATCCTCGTAGTTGCCACCGTTGAACAAGGAGGCCTGGATGATGCTGGACACCATGTTGCGGTTGCCCTTAATGTTGTTGACAATGAGCCCTGTCATCTGCGCCGTCAGGTCTGTCACATTGGCGTTGTTAGCCAGTGCCACCTGGATCAGGTTGCGCATGTAGTTTTCGTTGCCGTTGACCACGTTGGAGATGGCCAGGAGCATGGAGCTGCGCAGGCGGGTTACGGTGTTGATGCTGCCCGCTGTGGCGTTGGTGGAGGTGGCGTAGTAGCCCACAATGGCGTTCTTCACGTCATTCAGGTCGCAAGTGATCTCGTTGGCAATGATGGCCTGAATGTCCACGTTGAAGTCCGTCAGCGATAAGCCACCGCTGGGCCCTGTACTGCCGCCCTGCCCAAAGATGGGCACGCGCAGCCGGCTGCTAGGGTCCAGTCCCACACGCGGCAGTCTGCTGGGCCCGCCGCAGCCAGCAGGCGTGGATGTGGTGCCTGGCGTGCCACTGCCTTCCTCCCCCTCCTCCGGCGCGTCAGTGATCTGTGGTGCAAAGAAGAGGTCGCTGGCTGACAGCACTATCGTCACCCGCAGCGGCACATCGGCGGCTCTGGTCAGATCGGCATCTGCAGCACCATTCAGCCATGCCTCGCAGGCTGTCTGTTCGTCGGGCGATGTGCCGTCTGGGTAGTCAACCAGCACCAGGAAGCTGCCCTTGCCCTGCTGGGATACAGTCACCGCACCAGACGGCACGTTGCACTCACTGGCCACCACTCTCTTGATGGCACTCGGCGATGCGTACTGCAGCAGGTGGCGCCGGCGTTTGCTGCCTTGCGACACGCAGGCGCAGGTCTCGGCGCCGGAAGCGCTTGCGCAAACGGTCTGCGCAGCACTCTTGCAAGTATCACTTCCTTCTTCCTGGCCGGCCACGTCTGGACAGACGCAGCAGTCCCCGTCCGTGCATGTATCTTTAAGGTCGCCATTGCTTGTGACTGCGGTGCAGCCAGTTCCTTGTTCGTCGCACCTGCCAGCAGGCAAGCAAACGCCGTCCTGGTTCTCTAGGCCTGATGGCTTGTTACTCTTGGTCCGGCAGGTGCCCAGGGCATTCACAGGGGTGAAAGCCGCTGTGGGCGCTGGTGTAGGAGCAGGAGTGGGCACCGGCGTGGGCGCAGGAGTAGGTACAGGGGTGGGCCCGCCGAGCGTGGGCGCTGGTGTGGGCGCAGGAGTGGGAACCGGTGTAGGCGCAGGGGTAGGCCCTGTAGCAGGAGTAGGGGCAGGAGTAGGAGCCAGAGTGGGCGCAAGGGTACCGGACGGGTCTGCGCAGGTGCCCGGTGACACCGAGATCGTCCATGCGCACTCAACTCCAGCACCATTTCCAGTGCACGATTGGCCCTCCGCTGTCGTAGCAGTGCAGCTTGCATCGCCAGTGGCAAACTGCCTTGTGTCGGTGCCTGAGCATGTGCTTCCATCCTTGACAAACATCTCAACTTGCGCGCCCCCACCTTGAGTCACAGGCACTCGCTGACACGCCGCGTTGCCAGTGCCTTCGTTCCATTTCTTATCAAGGCCCCCATCAGGACTGCTGCAGACGTGACTGATTTCATCATCAAAATCAATTCCCCGAGCAGTCCAAAACATGCAGACTTCAACGTAACCATCACCAACGCATTCTGACGTCCAGTCCAAAACGCAGCCTTGTGACTCGCACGAATCCAACGGAGTCGAAACCGTGGCGCAATCTCTGGTCGAAGGTGTGGGGGCAGGGGTGGGCGCCGGTGTGGGGGCAGGGGTGGGCGCGGGAGTGGGCGCCGGTGTGGGGGCAGGGGTGGGCGCGGGAGTGGGGCGCGGGTGTGGGGGCAGGGGTGGGCGCGGGAGTGGGCGCGGGTGTGGGGGCAGGGGTGGGCGCGGGAGTGGGCGCCGGTGTGGGGGCAGGGGTGGGCGCGGGAGTGGGCGCCGGTGTGGGGGCAGGGGTGGGCGCGGGAGTGGGCGCCGGTGTGGGGGCAGGGGTGGGCGCGGGAGTGGGCGCCGGTGTGGGGGCAGGGGTGGGCGCGGGAGTGGGCGCCGGTGTGGGGCAGGGGTGGGCGCGGGAGTGGGCGCCGGTGTGGGGGCAGGGGTGGGCGCGGGAGTGGGCGCCGGTGTGGGGGCAGGGGTGGGCGCGGGAGTGGGCGCCGGTGTGGGGGCAGGGGTGGGCGCGGGAGTGGGCGCGGGTGTGGGGGCAGGGGTGGGCGCGGGAGTGGGCGCCGGTGTGGGGGCAGGGGTGGGCGCGGGAGTGGGCGCCGGTGTGGGGGCAGGGGTGGGCGCGGGAGTGGGCGCCGGTGTGGGGGCAGGGGTGGGCGCGGGAGTGGGCGCCGGTGTGGGGGCAGGGGTGGGCGCGGGAGTGGGCGCCGGTGTGGGGGCAGGGGTGGGCGCGGGAGTGGGCGCCGGTGTGGGGGCTGGGGTGGGCGCGGGAGTGGGCGCGGGTGTGGGGGCAGGGGTGGGCGCGGGAGTGGGCGCCGGTGTGGGGGCAGGGGTGGGCGCGGGAGTGGGCGCGGGTGTGGGGGCAGGCGTGGGCGCGGGAGTGGGCGCAGGTGTGGGGGCAGGGGTGGGCGCGGGAGTGGGCGCCGGTGTGGGGGCAGGGGTGGGCGCGGGAGTGGGCGCCGGTGTGGGGGCAGGGGTGGGCGCGGGAGTGGGCGCCGGTGTGGGGGCAGGGGTGGGCGCGGGAGTGGGCGCCGGTGTGGGGGCAGGGGTGGGCGCGGGAGTGGGCGCCGGTGTGGGGGCAGGGGTGGGCGCGGGAGTGGGCGCCGGTGTGGGGCAGGGGTGGGCGCGGGAGTGGGCGCGGGTGTGGGGGCAGGGGTGGGCGCGGGAGTGGGGCGCGGTGTGGGGGCAGGGGTGGGCGCGGGAGTGGGCGCCGGTGTGGGGGCAGGCGTGGGCGCGGGAGTGGGCGCCGGTGTGGGGGCAGGGGTGGGCGCGGGAGTGGGCGCCGGGTGGGGGCAGGGGTGGGCGCGGGAGTGGGCGCCGGTGTGGGGGCAGGGGTGGGCGCGGGAGTGGGCGCGGGTGTGGGGGCAGGCGTGGGCGCGGGAGTGGGGCGCCGGTGTGGGGGCAGGGGTGGGCGCGGGAGTGGGCGCCGGTGTGGGGGCAGGGGTGGGCGCGGGAGTGGGCGCCGGTGTGGGGGCAGGGGTGGGCGCGGGAGTGGGCGCCGGTGTGGGGGCAGGGGTGGGCGCGGGAGTGGGCGCCGGTGTGGGGGCAGGGGTGGGCGCGGGAGTGGGCGCCGGTGTGGGGGCAGGGGTGGGCGCGGGAGTGGGCGCGGGTGTGGGGGCAGGGGTGGGCGCGGGAGTGGGCGCCGGTGTGGGGGCAGGGGTGGGCGCGGGAGTGGGCGCCGGTGTGGGGGCAGGGGTGGGCGCGGGAGTGGGCGCCGGGTGTGGGGGCAGGGGTGGGCGCGGGAGTGGGCGCCGGTGTGGGGGCAGGGGTGGGCGCGGGAGTGGGCGCCGGTGTGGGGGCAGGGGTGGGGCGCGGGAGTGGGCGCCGGTGTGGGGGCAGGGGTGGGCCGCGGGAGTGGGCGCCGGTGTGGGGGCAGGGGTGGGCGCGGAGTGGGCGCCGGTGTGGGGGCAGGAGTGGGCCGCGGGAGTGGGCGCGGGTGTGGGGCCAGGGGTGGGCGCGGGAGTGGGCGCCGGTGTGGGGGCAGGGTGGGCGCGGGAGTGGGCGCCGGTGGTGGGGGCAGGGGTGGGCGCGGGAGTGGGCGCCGGTGTGGGGGCAGGGGTGGGCGCGGGAGTGGGCGCCGGTGTGGGGGCAGGGGTGGGCGCGGGAGTGGGCGCCGGTGTGGGGCAGGGGTGGGCGCGGGAGTGGGCGCCGGTGTGGGGGCAGGGGTGGGGCGCGGGAGTGGGCGCCGGTGTGGGGGCAGGGGTGGGCGCGGGAGTGGGGCGCCGGTGTGGGGGCAGGGGTGGGCGCGGGAGTGGGCGCCGGTGTGGGGCAGGGGTGGGCGCGGGGAGTGGGCGCCGGTGTGGGGGCAGGGTGGGCGGCGGAGTGGGCGCCGGTGTGGGGGCAGGGGTGGGCGCGGGAGTGGGCGCGGTGTGGGGGCAGGGGTGGGCGCGGGAGTGGGCGCCGGTGTGGGGGCAGGGGTGGGCGCGGGAGTGGGCGCGGGTGTGGGGGCAGGGGTGGGCGCGGGAGTGGGCGCCGGTGTGGGGGCAGGGGTGGGCGCGGGAGTGGGCGCCGGTGTGGGGGCAGGGGTGGGCGCGGGAGTGGGCGCCGGTGTGGGGGCAGGGGTGGGCGCGGGAGTGGGCGCCGGTGTGGGGGCAGGGGTGGGCGCGGGAGTGGGCGCCGGTGTGGGGGCAGGGGTGGGCGCGGGAGTGGGCGCCGGTGTGGGGGCAGGGGTGGGCGCGGGAGTGGGCGCCGGTGTGGGGGCAGGGGTGGGCGCGGGAGTGGGCGCCGGTGGTGGGGGCAGGGGTGGGCGCGGGAGTGGGCGCCGGTGTGGGGGCAGGGGGTGGGCGCGGGAGTGGGCGCCGGTGTGGGGGCAGGGGTGGGCGCGGGAGTGGGCGCCGGGTGTGGGGGCAGGGGGGCGGGTGGGCGCGGTGGGGCAGGGTGGGCGCGGGAGTGGCGGGTGTGGGGCAGGGGTGGGCGCGGGAGTGGGCGCCGGTGTGGGGGCAGGGGTGGGCGCGGGAGTGGGCGCGGTGTGGGGGCCAGGGGTGGGCGCGGGAGTGGGCGCCGGTGTGGGGGCAGGGGTGGGCGCGGGAGTGGGCGCCGGTGTGGGGGCAGGGGTGGGCGCGGGAGTGGGGCGCCGGTGTGGGGGCAGGGGTGGGCGCGGGAGTGGGCGCCGGGTGTGGGGGCAGGGGTGGGCGCGGGAGTGGGGCGCCGGGTGTGGGGCAGGGAGTGGGCGCGGGAGTGGGGCGCCGGTGTGGGGGCAAGGGTGGGCGCGGGAGTGGGCGCCGGTGTGGGGGCAGGGGTGGGCGCGGGAGTGGGCGCCGGGTGTGGGGGCAGGAGTTGGGCGCGGGAGTGGGCGCCGGTGTGGGGGGCAGGGGTGGGCGCGGGAGTGGGCGCCGGTGTGGGGGCAGGGTGGGGCGCGGGAGTGGGCGCCGGTGTGGGGGCAGGAGTGGGCGCGGGAGTGGGCGCCGGTGGTGGGGCATGCCGGTGGCGCGGGAGTGGGCGCCGGTGTGGGGGCAGGGGTGGGCGCGGAGTGGGCGCCGGTGTGGGGGCAGGGGTGGGCGCGGGAGTGGGCGCCGGTGTGGGGGCAGGGGTGGGCGCGGGAGTGGGCGCCGGTGTGGGGGCAGGGGTGGGCGCGGGAGTGGGCGCCGGTGTGGGGCAGGGGTGGGCGCGGGAGTGGGCGCCGGTGTGGGGGCAGGGGTGGGCGCGGGAGTGGGCGCCGGTGTGGGGGGCAGGCGTGGGCGCGGGAGTGGGCGCCGGTGTGGGGGGCAGGGGTGGGCGCGGGAGTGGGCGCCGGTGTGGGGGCAGGGGTGGGCGCGGGAGTGGGCGCCGGGTGTGGGGGCAGGGGTGGGCGCGGGAGTGGGCGCCGGTGTGGGGGCAGGGGTGGGCGCGGGAGTGGGCGCCGGTGTGGGGGCAGGGGTGGGCGCGGGAGTGGGCGCCGGTGTGGGGGCAGGGGTGGGCGCGGGAGTGGGCGCGGGTGTGGGGGCAGGGGTGGGCGCGGGAGTGGGCGCCGGTGTGGGGGCAGGGGTGGGCGCGGGAGTGGGCGCCGGTGTGGGGGGCAGGGGTGGGCGCGGGAGTGGGGCGCCGGTGTGGGGGCAGGGGTGGGCGCGGGAGTGGGCGCCGGTGTGGGGGCAGGGGTGGGCGCGGGAGTGGGCGCCGGTGTGGGGGCAGGGGTGGGCGCGGGAGTGGGCGCCGGTGTGGGGGCAGGGGTGGGCGCGGGAGTGGGCGCCGGTGTGGGGGCAGGGGTGGGCGCGGGAGTGGGCGCCGGTGTGGGGGCAGGGGTGGGCGCGGGAGTGGGCGCCGGTGTGGGGGCAGGGGTGGGCGCGGGAGTGGGCGCCGGTGTGGGGGCAGGGGTGGGCGCGGGAGTGGGCGCCGGTGTGGGGCAGGGGTGGGCGCGGGAGTGGGCGCGGTGGGGGCGGGGTGGCGCGGGAGTGGGGCGCCGGTGTGGGGGCAGGGGTGGGCGCGGGAGTGGGCGCCGGTGTGGGGGCAGGGGTGGGCGCGGGAGTGGGCGCCGGTGTGGAAAGGGGTGGGGCGCGGAGTGGGCGCCGGTGTGGGGCAGGGGTGGGCGCGGGAGTGGGCGCCGGTGTGGGGCAGGGGTGGGCGCGGGAGTGGGCGCGGGTGTGGGGGCAGGGGTGGGCGCGGGAGTGGGCGCCGGTGTGGGGCAAGGGTGGGCGCGGGAGTGGGCGGCGGTGTGGGGGCAGGGTGGCGCGGAGTGGGCGCCGGTGTGGGGGCAGGGGTGGGCGCGGAGTGGGCGCCGGTGTGGGGGCAGGGTGGGCGCGGGATGGCGCCGGTGTGGGGGCAGGGGTGGGCGCGGGAGTGGGCCGCCGGTGTGGGGGCAGGGGGTGGGCGGGGAGTGGGCGCCGGTGTGGGGGCAGGGGTGGGCGCGAGTGGGCGCCGTGTGGGGGCAGGGGTGGGCGCGGGAGTGGGCGCCCGTGTGGGGGGCAGGGGGTGGGCGCGGAGTGGGCGCCGGTGTGGGGGCAGGGGGTGGGCGCGGGAGTGGGCGCCGGTGTGGGGGCAGGGGTGGGCGCGGGAGTGGGCGCCGGTGGTGGGGGCAGGGGTGGGCGCGGGAGTGGGCGCCGGTGTGGGGGCAGGGGTGGGCGCGGGAGTGGGCGCCGGTGTGGGGGCAGGGGTGGGCGCGGGAGTGGGCGCCGGTGTGGGGGCAGGGGTGGGCCGCGGGAGTGGGCGCGGTGTGGGGGCAGGGGTGGGCGCGGGAGTGGCGCCGGTGTGGGGGGCAGGGGTGGGCGCGGAGTGGGCGCCGGTGTGGGGGCAGGGGTGGGCGCGGGAGTGGGCGCCGGTGTGGGGGCAGGGGTGGGCGCGGGAGTGGGCGCCGGTGTGGGGGCAGGGGTGGGCGCGGGAGTGGGCGCCGGTGTGGGGGCAGGGGTGGGCGCGGGAGTGGGCGCCGGTGTGGGGGCAGGGGTGGGCGCGGGGTGGGGGCCAGGGGTGGGCGCGGGAGTGGGCGCCGGTGTGGGGCCGGGGTGGGCGCGGGAGTGGGCGCCGGTGTGGGGCAGGGGTGGGCGCGGGAGTGGGCGCCGGGTGTGGGGGCAGGGGTGGGCGCGGGAGTGGGCGCCGGTGTGGGGGCAGGGGTGGGCGCGGGAGTGGGCGCCGGTGTGGGGGCAGGGGTGGGCGCGGGAGGTGGGGCGGCCGGTGTGGGGGCAGGGGTGGGCGCGGGAGTGGGCGCGGGTGTGGGGGCCGGGGTGGGCGCGGGAGTGGGCGCCGGTGTGGGGGCAGGGTGGGCGCGGGAGTGGGGCGCCGGTGTGGGGGCAGGGGTGGGCGCGGGAGTGGGCGCGGTGTGGGGGCAGGGGTGGGCGCGGGAGTGGGCGCCGGTGTGGGCGCAGGGGTGGGCGCGGGAGTGGGCGCCGGTGTGGGGGCAGGTGGGCGGGGAGTGGGCGCCGGTGTGGGCGCGGGTGGGGCGCCGGTGTTGGGGGCCGGGGTGGGCGCGGGAGTGGGCGCGTGTGGGGGCAGGGTGGGCGCGGGAGTGGGCGCCGGTGTGGGGGCAGGGGTGGGCGCGGGAGGGGCGCCGGTGTGGGGGGCAGGGGTGGGCGCGGGAGTGGGCGCCGGTGTGGGGGCAGGGTGGGGGCGCCGGGTGTGGGCGCAGGGGTGGGCGCGGGGTGGGCGCCGGCGTGGGGAGGGGTGGGCGCGGGAGTGGGCGCCGGTTGTGGGGGCAGGGGTGGGCGCGGGAGTGGGCCGCCGGTGTGGGGGCAGGGGTGGGCGCGGGAGTGGGCGCCGGTGTGGGGGGCCAGGGGTGGGCGCGGGAGTGGGCGCCGGTGTGGGGCAGGGGTGGGCGCGGGAGTGGGCGCCGGTGTGGGGGCAGGGGTGGGCGCGGGAGTGGGCGCCGGTGTGGGGCAGGGGTGGGCGCGGGAGTGGGCGCCGGTGTGGGGGCAGGGGTGGGCGCGGGAGTGGGCGCCGGTGTGGGGGCAGGGGTGGGCGCGGGAGTGGGCGCCGGTGTGGGGGCAGGAGTGGGCGCGGGAGTGGGCGCCGGTGTGGGGGCAGGGTGGGCGCAGGGAGTGGGCGCCGGTGTGGGGGCCAGGGGTGGGCGCGGGAGTGGGCGCCGGTGTGGGGGCAGGGGTGGGCCGCGGGAGTGGGCGCCGGTGTGGGGGCAGGGGTGGGCGCGGGAGTGGGCGCCGGTGTGGGGGCAGGGGTGGGCGCGGGAGTGGGGCGCCGGTGTGGGCGGGGTGGGCGCGGGAGTGGGCGCCGGTGTGGGCGCGGGAGTGGGCGCCGGTGTGGGGCAGGGGTGGGCGCGGAGTGGGCGCCGGTGTGGGGGCAGGGGTGGGCGCGGGAGTGGGCGCCGGTGTGGGGGCAGGGGTGGGCGCGGGAGTGGGCGCCGGTGGTGGGGGCAGGGGTGGGCGCGGGAGTGGGCGCCGGTGTGGGGGCAGGGGTGGGCCGCGGGAGTGGGCGCCGGTGTGGGGGCAGGGGTGGGCGCGGGAGTGGGCGCGGGTGTGGGGGCAGGGGTGGGCGCGGGAGTGGGCGCCGGTGTGGGGGCAGGGGTGGCGCGGGAGTGGGCGCCGGGTGTGGGGGCAGGGGTGGGCGCGGGAGTGGGCGCGGGTGTGGGGGCAGGGGTGGGCAGCGGGAGTGGGCGCCGGTGTGGGGGCAGGGGTGGGCGGCGGGAGTGGGCGCCGGTGTGGGGGCAGGGGTGGGCGCGGGAGTGGGCGCCGGTGTGGGGGCAGGGGTGGGCGCGGGAGTGGGCGCCGGTGGTGGGGGCAGGGGTGGGCGCGGGAGTGGGCGCCGGTGGTGGGGGCAGGGGTGGGCGCGGGAGTGGGGCGCCGGTGTGGGGGCAGGGGTGGGCCGCGGGAGTGGGCGCCGGTGTGGGGGCCGGGTGGGCGCGGGAGTGGGCGCCGGTGTGGGCGCGGGAGTGGGCGCCGGTGTGGGGGCAGGGGTGGGCGCGGGAAGTGGGCGCCGGCGTGGGGGCAGGGGTGGGGCGCGGGAGTGGGCCGCCGGTGTGGGGGCAGGGGTGGGCGCGGGAGTGGGCGCCGGTGTGGGCGCAGGGAGTGGGCGCGGGAGTGGGCGCCGGTGGTGGGGGCAGGGGTGGGCGCGGGAGTGGGCGCCGGTGTGGGGCCGGGGTGGGCGCGGGAGTGGGCGCCGGTGTGGGCGCGGGAGTGGGCGCCGGTGTGGGGGCAGGGGTGGGCGCGAGAGTGGGGCGCCGGTGTGGGGGCAGGGGTGGGCGCGGGAGTGGGCGCCGGGTGTGGGGCAGGGGTGGGCGCGGGAGTGGGCGCGGGTGTGGGGGCAGGGTGGGCGCGGGAGTGGGCGCCGGTGTGGGGGCAGGGGTGGGCGCGGGAGTGGGCGCCCGGTGTGGGGGCAGGGGTGGGCGCGGGAGTGGGCGCCGGTGTGGGGGCAGGGTGGGCGCGGAGTGGGCGCCGGTGTGGGGGCAGGGGTGGGCGCGGGAGTGGCGCCGGTGTGGGGGCAGGGGTGGGCGCGAGGAGTGGGCGCCGGTGTGGGGGCAGGGTGGGCGCGGGAGTGGGCGCCGGTGTGGGGGCAGGGGTGGGCGCGGGAGTGGGCGCGTGTGGGGGCAGGGGTGGGCGCGGGAGTGGGCGCCGGTGTGGGGGCAGGGGTGGGCGCGGGAGTGGGCGCCGGTGTGGGGGCAGGGCGTGGGCGCGGGAGTGGGCGCCGGTGTGGGGGCAGGGGTGGGCGCGGGAGTGGGCGCCGGTGTGGGGGCAGGGGTGGGCGCGGGAGTGGGCGCCGGTGTGGGGGCAGGGGTGGGCGCGGGAGTGGGCGCCGGTGTGGGGGCAGGGGTGGGCGCGGGAGTGGGCGCCGGTGTGGGGCAGGGGTGGGCGCGGGAGTGGGCGCCGGTGTGGGGGCAGGGGTGGGCGCGAGAGTGGGCGCCGGTGTGGGGGCAGGGGTGGGCGCGGGAGTGGGCGCCGGTGTGGGGGCAGGGGTGGGCGCGGGAGTGGGCGCGGGTGTGGGGCAGGAGTGGGCGCGGGAGTGGGCGCCGGTGTGGGGGCCAGGGGTGGGCGCGGGAGTGGCGCCGGTGTGGGGGCAGGGGTGGGCGCGGGAGTGGGCGCGGTGTGGGGGCAGGGGTGGGCGCGGGAGTGGGCGCCGGTGTGGGGGCAGGGGTGGCGCGGGAGTGGGCGCCGGTGTGGGGGCAGGGGTGGGCGCGGGAGTGGGCGCCGGTGTGGGGGCAGGGGTGGGCGCGGGAAGTGGGCGCCGGTGTGGGGGCAGGGGTGGGCGCGGGAGTGGGCGCCGGTGTGGGGGCAGGGGTGGGCGCGGGAGTGGGCGCCGGTGTGGGGGCAGGGGTGGGCGCGGGAGTGGGCGCCGGTGTGGGGGCAGGGGTGGGCGCGGGAGTGGGCGCGGGTGTGGGGGCAGGAGTGGGCGCGGGAGTGGGCGCCGGTGTGGGGGCAGGGTGGGCGCGGGAGTGGGCGCCGGTGTGGGGGCAGGGGTGGGCGCGGGAGTGGGCGCGGTGTGGGGGCAGGGGTGGGCGCGGGAGTGGGCGCGGGTGTGGGGCAGGAGTGGGCGCGGAGTGGGCGCCGGTGTGGGGGCAGGGGTGGGCGCGGGAGTGGGCGCCGGTGTGGGGGCAGGGGTTGGGCGCGGGAGTGGGCGCCGGTGTGGGGGCAGGGGTGGGCCGCGGGAGTGGGCGCCGGTGTGGGGGCAGGGGTGGGCGCGGGAAGTGGGCGCCGGTGTGGGGGCAGGGGTGGGCGCGGGAGTGGGCGCCGGTGTGGGGGCAGGGGTGGCGCGGGAGTGGGCGCCGGTGTGGGGGCAGGGGTGGGCGCGGGAGTGGGCGCCGGTGTGGGGGCAGGGGTGGGCGCGGGAGTGGGCGCCGGTGTGGGGGCAGGGGTGGCGCGGGAGTGGGCGCCGGTGTGGGGGCAGGGGTGGGCGCGGGAGTGGGCGCCGGTGTGGGGGCAGGGGTGGGCGCGGGAGTGGGCGCCGGTGTGGGGGCAGGGGTGGGCGCGGGAGTGGGCGCCGGTGTGGGGGCAGGGGTGGGCGCGGGAGTGGGCGCCGGTGTGGGGGCAGGGGTGGGCGCGGGAGTGGGCGCCGGTGTGGGGGCAGGGGTGGGCGCGGGAGTGGGCGCCGGTGTGGGGGCAGGGGTGGGCGCGGGAGTGGGCGCCGGTGTGGGGGCAGGGGTGGGCGCGGGAGTGGGCGCCGGTGTGGGGGAGTCGGGCGCCGGTGTGGGGCAGGGGTGGGCGCGGGAGTGGGCGCCGGTGTGGGGGCAGGGGTGGGCGCGGGAGTGGGCGCCGGTGTGGGGGCAGGGGTGGGCGGGGAGTGGGCGCCGGTGTGGGGGCAGGGGTGGGCGCGGGAGTGGGCGCGGTGTGGGGGCAGGGGTGGGCGCGGGAGTGGGCGCCGGTGTGGGGGCAGGGGTGGGGCGCGGGAGTGGGCGCCGGTGTGGGGGCAGGGGTGGGCGCGGGAGTGGGCGCCGGGTGTGGGGCAGGGGTGGGCCGCGGGAGTGGGCGCCGGTGTGGGGGCAGGGGTGGGCGCGGGAGTGGCGCGGTGTGGGGGCAGGGGTGGGCGCGGGAGTGGGCGCCGGTGGTGGGGGCAGGGTGGGCGCGGGAGTGGGCGCCGGTGTGGGGGGGGCCCCAGGGGGTGGGCGCGGGAGTGGGCGCCGGTGTGGGGGCAGGGTGGGCCGGGAGTTGGGCGCGGTGTGGGGGCAGGGGTGGGCGCGGGTGGGCGCCGGTGTGGGGGCAGGCGGTGGGCGCGGGAGTGGGCCCGGTGTGGGGCAGGGGTGGGGCGCGGGAGTGGGCGCCGGTGTGGGGGGCAGGGGTGGGCGCGGGAGTGGGCGCCGGTGTGGGGGCAGGGGTGGGCGCGGGAGTGGGCGCCGGTGTGGGGCAGGGGGTGGGCGCGGGAGTGGGCGCCGGTGTGGGGGCAGGGGTGGGCGCGGAGTGGGGCGGCGTGTGGGGCGGGGTGGCGCTGGGAGTTGGGCGCCGGGAGTGGGCGCGGGAGTGGCCCGGTGGGGGGGGCAGGGGTGGGCGCGGGAGTGGGCGCCGGTGTGGGGGCAGGGGTGGGCGCGGGAGTGGGCGCCGGTGTGGGGCAGGGGTGGGCGCGGGAGTGGGCCCGCCGGTGTGGGGGCAGGGGTGGCGCGGGAGTGGGCCCGGTGTGGGGGCGGGGTGGGCGCGGGAGTGGGCGCCGGTGTGGGGGCAGGGGTGGGCGCGGGAGTGGGCGCCGGTGTGGGGGCAGGGGTGGGCGCGGGAGTGGGCGCCGGTGTGGGGGCAGGGGTGGGCGCGGGAGTGGGCGCCGGTGTGGGGGCAGGGGTGGGCGCGGGAGTGGGCGCCGGTGTGGGGGCAGGGGTGGGCGCGGGAGTGGGCGCCGGTGTGGGGGCAGGGGTGGGCGCGGGAGTGGGCGCCGGTGTGGGGGCAGGGGTGGGCGCGGGAGTGGGCGCCGGTGTGGGGGCAGGGGTGGGCGCGGAAGTGGGCGCGGTGTGGGGGCAGGGGTGGGCGCGGGAGTGGGCGCCGGTGTGGGGGCAGGGGTGGGCGCGGGATGGGCGCCGGTGTGGGGGCAGGGGTGGGCGCGGGAGTGGGCGCCGGTGTGGGGGCAGGGGTGGGCGCGGGAGTGGGCGCCGGTGTGGGGGCAGGGGTGGGCGCGGGAGTGGGCGCCGGTGTGGGGGCAGGGGTGGGCGCGGGAGTGGGCGCCGGTGTGGGGCAGGGGTGGGCGCCGGTGTGGGGGCAGGGGTGGGCGCGGGAGTGGGCGCCGGTGTGGGGGCAGGGGTGGGCGCGGGAGTGGGCGCCGGTGTGGGGGGCAGGGGGTGGGCGCGGGAGTGGGCGCCGGTGTGGGGGCAGGGGTGGGCGCGGGAGTGGGCGCCGGTGTGGGGGCAGGGGTGGCGCGGGGAGTGGGCGCCCGGTGTGGGGCAGGGGTGGGCGCGGGAGTGGGCGCCGGTGTGGGGGCAGGGGTGGGCGCGGGAGTGGGCGCCGGTGTGGGGGGCAGGGGTGGGCGCGGGAGTGGGCGCCGGTGTGGGGGCAGGGGTGGGCGCGGGAGTGGGCCGCGGGTGTGGGGGCAGGGGTGGGCGCGGGAGTGGGCGCCGGTGTGGGGGCAGGGGTGGGCGCGGGAGTGGGCGCCGGTGTGGGGGCAGGGGTGGGCGCGGGGAGTGGGCGCCGGTGTGGGGGCAGGGTGGGCGCGGGAGTGGGCGCCGGTGTGGGGGCAGGGGTGGGCGCGGGAGTGGGCGCCGGGTGTGGGGGCAGGGGTGGGCGCAGGAGTGGGCGCCGGTGTGGGGGCAGGGGTGGCGCGGGAAGTGGGCGCCGGTTGGGGGCAGGGTGGTGGGGCAGGGAGTGGGCGCGGAGTGGGCGCGGGGTGGGGGCAGGGGTGGGCGCGGGAGTGGGCGGGGTGTGGGGGCAGGAGTGGGCGCGGGAGTGGGCGCCGGTGTGGGGGCAGGGGTGGGCCGGCGGGATGGGCGCGGGTGTGGGGGCAGGGTGGGCGCGGGAGTGGGCGCCGGTGTGGGGGCAGGGGTGGGCGCGGGAGTGGGCGCGGGTGTGGGGGCAGGAATGGGCGCGGGAAGTGGGCGCCCGGTGTGGGGGGCAGGGGTGGGCGCGGGAGTGGGCGCCGGTGTGGGGGCAGGGGTGGGCGCGGGAGTGGGCGCCGGGTGTGGGGGCAGGAGTGGGCCCCCCCCGCCCCGGCGGGCGTGGGGCCGGGTGTGGGTGGCAGGGGGAGGCGCGGAGCTTGGGCGCGGTGTGGGGCAGGGGTGGGCGCGGGTGTGGGGGGCCGGGGTGGGCGCGGGATGTGGGGCGCCGGTGTGGGGGCATGGGTTGGGGCGCGGGAGTGGGCGCCGGGTGGTGGGGGCAGGGGTGGGCGCGGGAGTGGGCGCCGGTGGTGGGGGCCAGGGGTGGGGGCCGGGGAGTGGGGGGCGGGGTGGGCCGGGGGTGGGCGCAGGTGTGGGCGCGGGAGTGGGCGAGGTGTGGGGGCAAGGGGTGGGCGCGGGAGTGGGCGCCGGGTGTGGGGGGCAGGAGTGGGCGCGGGAGTGGCCGCCAGTGTGGGGCAGGGGTTGGGGGCGGGAGTGGGCGGCCGGGTGGGTGGGGGCTAGGGTTGGGCGCGGGGGTGGGCGCCGGGTGTGGGGGCGGGGTGGGCGGCAGGGAGTGGGCGCCGGGAGTGGGGGCAGGGGTGGGCGCGGGAGTGGGCGCCGGTGTGGGGGGCAGGGGTGGGCGGGGGGAAGTTGGGCGCCGGTGTGGGTGGCAGGGGTGGGCGCGGGAGTGGGCGCCGGTGTGGGGGCAGGGGTGGGCCGCGGGAGTGGGCGCGGGTTGTTGGGGCAGGCGTGGGCGCAGGGAGTGGGCGCCGGTGTGGGGGCAGGTGGTGGGCGCGGGAGTGGGCGCCGGTGTGGGGCAGGGTGGGCGCGGGAAGTGGCGCCGGTGTGGGGGCAGGGGTGGGCGCGGGAGTGGGGCGCCGGTGGGTGGGGGCAGGGGTGGGGCCGCGGGAGTGGGCGCCGGGTGTGGGGGCAGGCGTGGGCGCGGGAGTGGGCGCCGGTGGTGGGGCAGGGGTGGGCGCGGGAAGTGGGCGGCCGGTGTGGGGGCAGGGATGGGCCCGCGGGAGTGGGCGCCGGTGTGGGGACAGGCGGTGGGCGCGGGAGTGGGCGCCGGTGTGGGGGCAGGGTGGGCGGGATGGGCGGCGCGGGGTGGGCGCGGGTGTGGGGGCAGGGGTGGGCGCGGGAGTGGGCGCCGGTGTGGGGGCAGGGGTGGGCGCGGGAGTGGGCGCCGGTGTGGGGCAGGGGTGGGCGCGGGAGTGGGCGCGGGTGTGGGGGCAGGGGTGGGCGCGGGAGTGGGCGCCGGTGTGGGGGCAGGGGTGGGCGGGAGTGGGCGCCGGTGTGGGGGCAGGGGTGGGCGCGGGAGTGGGCGCCGGTGTGGGGGCAGGGGTGGGCGCGGGAGTGGGCGCCGGTGTGGGGGCAGGCGGGAGTGGGCGCCGGTGTGGGGGCAGGGGTGGGCGCGGGAGTGGGCGCCGGTGTGGGGGCAGGGGTGGGCGCGGGAGTGGGCGCCGGTGTGGGGCAGGGGTGGGCGCGGGAGTGGGCGCCGGTGTGGGGGCAGGGGTGGGCGCGGGAGTGGGCGCCGGTGTGGGGCAGGGGTGGGCGCGGGAGTGGGCGCCGGTGTGGGGGCAGGGGTGGGCGCGGGAGTGGGCGCCGGTGTGGGGGCAGGGGTGGGCGCGGGAGTGGGCGCCGGTGTGGGGGCAGGGGTGGGCGCGGGAGTGGGCGCCGGTGTGGGGGCAGGGGTGGGCGCGGGAGTGGGCGCCGGTGTGGGGCAGGGGTGGGCGCGGGAGTGGGCGCCGGTGTGGGGGCAGGGGTGGGCGCGGGAGTGGGCGCCGGTGTGGGGGCAGGGGTGGGCGCGGGAGTGGGCGCCGGTGTGGGGGCAGTGGGCGCGGGAGTGGGCGCCGGTGTGGGGGCAGGGGTGGGCGCGGAGTGGGCGCCGGTGTGGGGGCAGGGGTGGGCGCGGGAGTGGGCGCCGGTGTGGGGGCAGGGGTGGGCGCGGGAGTGGGCGCCGGTGTGGGGGCAGGGGTGGGCGCGGGAGTGGGCGCCGGTGTGGGGGCAGGGTGCGCGGGAGTGGCGCGTGTGGGCGCGGGAGTGGGCGCCGGTGTGGGGGCAGGGGTGGGCGCGGGAGTGGGCGCCGGTGTGGGGGCAGGGGTGGGCGCGGGAGTGGGCGCCGGTGTGGGGGCAGGGGTGGGCGCGGGAGTGGGCGCCGGTGTGGGGGCAGGGGTGGGCGCGGGAGTGGGCGCCGGTGTGGGGGCAGGGGTGGGCGCGGGAGTGGGCGCCGGTGTGGGGGCAGGGGTGGCGCGGGAGTGGGCGCCGGTGTGGGGGCAGGGGTGGGCGCGGGAGTGGGCGCCGGTGTGGGGGCAGGGGTGGGCGCGGGAGTGGGCGCCGGTGTGGGCGCGGGAGTGGGCGCCGGTGTGGGGGCAGGGGTGGGCGCGGGAGTGGGCGCCGGTGTGGGGGCAGGGGTGGGCGCGGGAGTGGGCGCCGGTGTGGGGGCAGGGGTGGGCGCGGAGTGGGCGCCGGTGTGGGGGCAGGGGTGGGCGCGGGAGTGGGCGCCGGTGGGGGGCAGGGGTGGGCGCGGGAGTGGGCGCCGGTGTGGGGGCAGGGTGGGCGCGGGAGTGGGCGCCGG
The DNA here is from genome assembly GCA_006384855.1 of Tetraselmis striata. NCBI lineage: Eukaryota > Viridiplantae > Chlorophyta > Chlorodendrophyceae > Chlorodendrales > Chlorodendraceae > Tetraselmis > Tetraselmis striata. The sequence continues at coordinate 41,493 of VCJN01001797.1, forward strand.
TGTGGGGCAGGGGTGGGCGCGGGAGTGGGCGCCGGTGTGGGGGCAGGGGTGGGCGCGGGAGTGGGCGCCGGTGTGGGGGCAGGGGTGGGCGGGAGTGGGCGCCGGTGTGGGGGCAGGGGTGGGCGCGGGAGTGGGCGCCGGTGTGGGGGCAGGGGTGGGCGCGGGAGTGGGCGCCGGTGTGGGGGCAGGGGTGGGCGCGGGAGTGGGCGCGGTGTGGGGGCAGGGTGGGCGCGGGAGTGGGCGCCGGTGTGGGGGCAGGGGTGGGCCGGGAGTGGGCGCCGGTGTGGGGCAGGGGTGGGCGCGGGAGTGGGCGCCGGTGTGGGGCAGGGTGGGCGCGGGAGTGGGCGCCGGTGTGGGGGCAGGGGTGGGCGCGGGAGTGGGCGCCGGTGTGGGGGCAGGGGTGGGCGCGGGAGTGGGCGCCGGTGTGGGGGCAGGGGTGGGCGCGGGAGTGGGCGCCGGTGTGGGGGCAGGGGTGGGCGCGGGAGTGGGCGCCGGTGTGGGGGCAGGGGTGGGCGCGGGAGTGGGCGCCGGTGTGGGGGCAGGGGTGGGCGCGGGAGTGGGCGCCGGTGTGGGGGCAGGGGTGGGCGCGGGAGTGGGCGCCGGTGTGGGGGCAGGGGTGGGCGCGGGAGTGGGCGCGGTGTGGGGGCAGGGGTGGGCGCGGGAGTGGGCGCCGGTGTGGGGCAGGGGTGGGCGCGGGAGTGGGCGCCGGTGGGGGCAGGGGTGGGCGCGGGAGTGGGCGCCGGTGTGGGGGCAGGGGTGGGCGCGGGAGTGGGCGCCGGTGTGGGGCAGGGGTGGGCGCGGGAGTGGGCGCCGGTGTGGGCGCGGGGAGTGGGCGCCGGTGTGGGGGCAGGGGTGGGCGCGGGAGTGGGCGCCGGTGTGGGGGCAGGGGGGGCGGGAGTGGGCGCCGGTGTGGGGCAGGGGTGGGCGCGGGAGTGGGCGCCGGTGTGGGGCAGGGGTGGGCGCGGGAGTGGGCGCCGGTGTGGGGGCAGGGGTGGGCGCGGGAGTGGGCGCGGTGTGGGGGCAGGGGTGGGCGCGGGAGTGGGCGCCGGTGTGGGGGCAGGGGTGGGCGCGGGAGTGGGCGCCGGTGTGGGCAGGGGTGGGCGCGGAGTGGGCGCCGGTGTGGGGCGCGGGAGTGGGCGCCGGTGTGGGGGCAGGGGTGGGCGCGGGAGTGGGCGCCGGTGTGGGGGCAGGGGTGGGCGCGGGAGTGGGCGCCGGTGTGGGGGCAGGGGTGGGCGCGGGAGTGGGCGCCGGTGTGGGGGCAGGGGTGGGCGCGGGAGTGGGCGCCGGTGTGGGGGCAGGGGTGGGCGCGGGAGTGGGCGCCGGTGTGGGGCAGGGGTGGGCGCGGGAGTGGGCGCCGGTGTGGGGGCAGGGGTGGGGCGGGAGTGGGCGCCGGTGTGGGGGCAGGGGTGGGCGCGGGAGTGGGCGCCGGTGTGGGGGCAGGGGTGGGCGCGGGAGTGGGCGCCGGTGTGGGGGCAGGGGTGGGCGCGGGAGTGGGCGCCGGTGTGGGGGGCAGGGGTGGGCGGGGGTGGGCGCGGCGGGGCAGGTGGGCGCGGGAGGGGCGGTGTGGGGGCAGGGGTGGGCCGCGGGAGTGGGCGCCGGTGTGGGGGCCAGGGGTGGGCCGCGGGAGTGGGCGCCGGGTGTGGGGGCCGGGGTGGGCGCGGGAGTGGGCGCCGGTGTGGGGCAGGGGGCGGGGAGTGGGCGCCGGTGTGGGGCAGGGGTGGCCGCGGGAGTGGGCGCCGGTGTGGGGGCAGGGGTGGGCCGGCGGGAGATTGGGCGCCGGGTGTGGGGGCAGTGGGGTGGCGGGGAGTGGGGCCGCCGGTGTGGGGGCAGGGGTGGGCGCGGGGAGTGGGGCCGGTGTGGGGGCACGGGTGGGCGCGGGAGTGGGGCGCCGGTGGTGGGGGTGCAAGGCGTGGGCGCGGGGAGTGGGCGCCGGTGTGGGGGCAGGGGTGGGCGCGGGAGTGGGCCGCCGGTGTGGGGCGCAGTGGGTGGGCGCTGGGGACGTGGGCGCCGGTGTGGGGGCAGGGAGTGGGGCGCGGAGTGGGCGCCGGTGTGGGGGGCAGGGGTGGGCGCGGGAGTGGGCGCGGTGTGGGGGCAGGGGTGGGCGCGGAGTGGGCCGCCGGTGTGGGGGCAGGGGTGGGCGCGGAAGTGGGCGCCGGGTTGGGGCATGGGTGGGCGCGGAAGTGGGCGCCGGTGTGGGCGCGGGAGTGGGCGCCAGGTGGTGGGGGCAGGGGTGGGCGCGGGGAGTGGGCGCCGGTGTGGGGGCAGGGTGGGCGCGGGAGTGGGCGCCGGTGTGGGGGCAGGGGTGGGCGCGGGAGTGGGCGCCGGTTGTGGGGCAGGGGTGGGGCGCGGGAGCTGGGCGCCGGTGTGGGGCAGGGGTGGGCGCGGGAGTGGGCGCCGGTGTGGGGGCAGGGGTGGGCGCGGGAGTGGGCGCCGGTGGGGGCAGGGGTGGGCGCGGGAGTGGGCGCCGGTGTGGGGGCAGGGGTGGGCGCGGGAGTGGGCGCCGGTGTGGGGGCAGGGGTGGGCGCGGGAGTGGGCGCCGGTGTGGGGGCAGGGTGGGCGCGGGAGTGGGCGCCGGTGTGGGGGCAGGGGTGGGCGCGGGAGTGGGCGCCGGTGTGGGGGCAGGGGTGGGCGCGGGAGTGGGCGCCGGTGTGGGGGCAGGGTGGGCGCGGGAGTGGGCGCCGGTGTGGGGGCAGGGGTGGGCGCGGGAGTGGGCGCCGGTGTGGGGGCAGGGGTGGGCGCGGGAGTGGGCGCCGGTGTGGCGCCAGCGGTGGGTTGGGGGGGGCGGGTGTTTGGCCGAGGGTGGGGGGGCACATTGGGATCGCCCGTAGGCGCAGGTGTGGGTTGCGGGAGTTGGGGCAGGGGTGGGCGCGCCAGGTGCGGTGGGCGCCGGTGTGGGGGCGGGTGTTGGCGAGGTGGTGGGGGGCACATTGGGATCGCCCGTAGGCGCAGGTGTGGGTGCGGGAGTTGGGGCAGGGGTGGGCGCGCCAGGTGCGGTGGGCGCCGGTGTGGGGGCGGGTTTTTGGGGGGGTGATTGGCCCGACTGGCGAGGTGGTGGGTGGAACATTTGGGATCGCCCGTAGCGGCGCCGTTGGTGTGCGGGAGTCTGCGGGCAGGGGTGGGCGCGGGAGTGGGCGCCGGTGTGGGGGCAGGGGTGGGCGCGGGAGTGGGCGCCGGTGTGGGGGCAGGGGTGGGCGCGGGAGTGGGCGCCGGTGTGGGGGCAGGGGTGGGCGCGGGAGTGGGCGCCGGTGTGGGGGCAGGGGTGGGCGCGGGAGTGGGCGCCGGTGTGGGGGCAGGGGTGGGCGCGGGAGTGGGCGCGGTGTGGGGGCAGGGGTGGCGCGGGAGTGGGCGCCGGTGTGGGGGCGGGTGGGCGCGGGGTGGGGGCAGGGGTGGGCGCGGGAGTGGGCGCCGGTGTGGGGGCAGGGGTGGGCGCGGGAGTGGGCGCCGGTGTGGGGCAGGGGTGGGCGCGGGAGTGGGCGCCGGTGTGGGGGCAGGGGTGGGCGCGGGAGTGGGCGCCGGTGTGGGGGCAGGGGTGGGCGCGGAGTGGGCGCCGGTGTGGGGGCAGGGGTGGGCGCGGGAGTGGGCGCCGGTGTGGGGGCAGGGGTGGGCGCGGGAGTGGGCGGTGTGGGGGCAGGGGTGGGGCGGGAGTGGGCGCCGGTGTGGGGGCAGGGTGGGCGCGGGAGTGGGCGCCGGTGTGGGGGCAGGGGTGGGCGCGGGAGTGGGGCGCGCGGGTGGGGCAGGGGGGGCGCGGGAGTGGGCGCCGGTGTGGGGGCAGGGGTGGGCGCGGGAGTGGGCGCCGGTGTGGGGGCAGGGGTGGGCGCGGAGTGGGCGCCGGTGTGGGGGCAGGGGTGGGCGCGGGAGTGGGCGCCGGTGTGGGGCAGGGGTGGGCGGGGAGTGGGCGCCGGTGTGGGGCAGGGGTGGGCGCGGGAGTGGGCGCCGGTGTGGGGGCAGGGGTGGGCGCGGGAGTGGGCGCCGGTGTGGGGGGGCAGGGGTGGGCGCGGGAGTGGGCGCCGGTGTGGGGGCAGGGGTGGGCGCGGGAGTGGGCGCCGGTGTGGGGGCAGGGGTGGGCGCGGGAGTGGGCGCCGGTGTGGGGGCAGGGGTGGGCGCGGGAGTGGGCGCCGGTGTGGGGGCAGGGGTGGGCGCGGGAGTGGGCGCCGGTGTGGGGGCAGGGGTGGGCGCGGGAGTGGGCGCCGGTGTGGGGGCAGGGTGGGCGCGGGAGTGGGCGCCGGTGTGGGGGCAGGGGTGGGCGCGGGAGTGGGCGCCGGTGTGGGGGCAGGGTGGGCGCGGGAGTGGGCGCCGGTGTGGGGGCAGGGGTGGGCGCGGGAGTGGGCGCCGGTGTGGGGGCAGGGTGGGCGGGGAGTGGGCGCCGGTGTGGGGGCAGGGGTGGGCGCGGGAGTGGGCGCCGGTGTGGGGGCAGGGGTGGGCGCGGGAGTGGGCGGGTGTGGGGGCAGGGTGGGCGCGGGAGTGGGCGCCGGTGTGGGGGCAGGGGTGGGCGCGGGTGCGCCGGTGTGGGGGCAGGGGTGGGCGCGGGAGTGGGCGCCGGTGTGGGAGGGGTGGGCGCGGGAGTGGGCGCGGTGTGGGGGCAGGGGTGGGCGCGGGAGTGGGCGCCGGTGTGGGGGCAGGGGTGGGCGCGGGGTGGGCGCCGGTGTGGGGCAGGGGTGGGCGCGGGAGTGGGCGCCGGTGTGGGGGGGAGTGGGCGCGGTGTGGGGGCAGGGGTGGGCGCGGGAGTGGGCGCCGGTGTGGGGCAGGGGTGGGCGCGGGAGTGGGGCCGGTGTGGGGCAGGGGTGGGCGCGGGAGTGGGCGCCGGTGTGGGGGCAGGGTGGGCGCGGAGTGGGCGCCGGTGTGGGGGCAGGGGTGGGCGCGGGAGTGGGCGCCGGTGTGGGGGCAGGGGTGGGCGCGGGAGTGGGCGCCGGTGTGGGGGCAGGGGTGGGCGCGGGAGTGGGCGCCGGTGTGGGGCAGGGGTGGGCGCGGGAGTGGGCCGGTGTGGGGGCAGGGGTGGGCGCGGGAGTGGGCGCCGGTGTGGGGGCAGGGGTGGGCGGGGAGTGGGCGCCGGTGTGGGGGCAGGGGTGGGCGCGGGAGTGGGCGCCGGTGTGGGGGCAGGGGTGGGCGCGGGAGTGGGCGCCGGTGTGGGGGCAGGGGTGGGCGCGGGAGTGGGCGCCGGTGTGGGGGCAGGGGTGGGCGCGGGAGTGGGCGCCGGTGTGGGGGCAGGGGTGGGCGCGGGAGTGGGCGCCGTGTGGGGCAGGGGTGGGCGCGGAGTGGGCGCCGGTGTGGGGGCAGGGTGGGCGCGGGAGTGGGCGCCGGTGTGGGGCAGGGGTGGGCGCGGGAGTGGGCGCCGGTGTGGGGGCAGGGGTGGGGCGGGGTGGGCGCCGGTGTGGGCGCAGGGAGTGGGCGCCGGTGTGGGGCAGGGTGGCGCGGGAGTGGGCGCCGGTGTGGGGGCAGGGGTGGGCGCGGGAGTGGGCGCCGGTGTGGGGGCAGGGGTGGGCGCGGGAGTGGGCGCCGGTGTGGGGGCAGGGGTGGGCGCGGGAGTGGGCGCCGGTGTGGGGGCAGGGGTGGGCGCGGGAGTGGGCGCCGGTGTGGGGCAGGGGTGGGCGCGGGAGTGGGCGCGGTGTGGGGCAGGGGTGGGCGCGGGAGTGGGCGCCGGTGTGGGGGCAGGGGTGGGCGCGGGAGTGGGCGCGGGGTGTGGGGGCAGGGGTGGGCGCGGGAGTGGGCGCGGTGTGGGGGCAGGGGTGGGCGCGGGAGTGGGCGCCGGTGTGGGGGCAGGGGTGGGCGCGGGAGTGGGCGCCGGTGTGGGGGCAGGGGTGGGCGCGGGAGTGGGCGCCGGTGTGGGGGCAGGGTGGGCGCGGGAGTGGGCGCCGGTGTGGGGGCAGGGGTGGGCGCGGGAGTGGGCGCCGGTGTGGGGGCAGGGTGGGGCGGGAGTGGGCGCCGGTGTGGGGGCAGGGGTGGGCGCGGAGTGGGCGCCGGTGTGGGGGCAGGGGTGGGCGCGGGAGTGGGCGCGGGTGTGGGCGCGGGAGGGGCGCCGGTGTGGGGGCAGGGGTGGGCGCGGGAGTGGGCGCCGGTGTGGGGGCAGGGGTGGGCGCGGGAGTGGGCGCCGGTGTGGGGGCAGGGGTGGGCGCGGGAGTGGGCGCCGGTGTGGGGGCAGGGGTGGGCGGGAGTGGGCGCGGTGTGGGGGCAGGGGTGGGCGCGGGAGTGGGCGCCGGTGTGGGGGCAGGGTGGGCGGGAGTGGGCGCCGGTGTGGGGGGGGCGCGGGAGTGGGCGCCGGTGTGGGGGCAGGGGTGGGCGCGGGAGTGGGCGCCGGTGTGGGGGCAGGGGTGGGCGCGGGAGTGGGCGCCGGTGTGGGGGCAGGGGTGGGCGCGGGAGTGGGCGCCGGTGTGGGGCAGGGGTGGCGCGGGAGTGGGCGCCGGTGTGGGGGCAGGGGTGGGCGCGGGAGTGGGCGCCGGTGTGGGGGCAGGGGTGGGCGCGGGAGTGGGCGCCGGTGTGGGGGCAGGGGTGGGCGCGGGAGTGGGCGCCGGTGTGGGGGCAGGGGTGGGCGCGGGAGTGGGCGCCGGTGTGGGGGCAGGGGTGGGCGCGGAGTGGCGCCGGTGTGGGGCAGGTGGGCCGGGAGTGGGCGCGGTGTGGGGCAGGGTGGGCGCGGGAGTGGGCGCCGGTGTGGGGGCAGGGGTGGGCGCGGGAGTGGGCGCCGGTGTGGGGCAGGGGTGGGCGCGGGAGTGGGCGCCGGTGTGGGGGCAGGGGTGGGCGCGGGAGTGGGCGCCGGTGTGGGGCAGGGGTGGGCGCGGGAGTGGGCGCCGGTGTGGGGGCA
>VCJN01001798.1:0-102208 GCA_006384855.1 Tetraselmis striata
TTATTGATTTATTCGATATTTATAATATTTATCGATATTTATTTATTTATTGATTTATTGATTTAAATCATATGTATTGATTCGCCGGAGCACGAGTAGTTTGCCTTGAGTGAAAATCCGGATATACGATATACGGGTACCAGTAGTCACTATGCATACACTGGGGTTTTATCAATGACTCCCCATACAGGCTAGGGTTGAACGAAAAACCTTAATGACTATATTTCGGAATTCTGATGTGAAAATATTTGTAGGGTTTCGCTAGGTTTGATCGCCCAACCCTGGAGTTCTGGCACTCTTTGAGGCTGGCGGATGCGGCTTTCCTCCAATGCCCCATGACAAGTATTTATGCGTATCGCCAAATGTCTTCAGCACAAAAAAACGGCCACCTTTTTGCCATACCTTCGAGTCCTTGATAAAGTCAAAACGTAAATTTTGCAACAAAGCATACCATTGTTCAAAATCACACCATAATGAAGAAATTATCATACATAATACATCGAGATCGTAGCGGCTACCAGCAGTAAGAATCATACTATGCCCCCCCCCCCCCCCCCCCCCACACACACACACACACAACACCGGAATTCGGTCTCCATTCATCACGTTGATCTGTCCCTGCGAATGCCTCAGACTGTTGCGCGCATTGCCGCAGTTGCGCCCATGCCTTTGTGCTCTCCTGCGCGGAAGCTCAACCCTGGCGCAGGCACCAACACCTTACCCTGGCATGCCACCCACAGCGCAGTGCCACTGCTCCTCATGACGCCCATCACGCGACCCTCCGTGTTGCGAATGCGCAGGACGCGTCCCAGTCAGACAGGCTGTTCGCCGCAACGGCTGGCGCGCAGAATAACGCCGCGGGTGAGAACGCGGGCCTTTTAGGGCATCATCCGGCTGCAGGAGCCAGAGGTTGGCGGCAGTGGGCCAGCTGGCACGGCCTGGTGTTCAAGCTGCGGCAGATGCGCGTCGAGCCGGGCGTGCGCTACATGCGTCAGACTCTGCTGCTTCTGGACATCTTTCTGTGGGCGACAAACGTCACGTTCTGGCTGACGTCAATTCCGGCCATGCTGGCGGTGTGGGGCTGCAGGTGCGCGGTGCTGCCCTGTGGGTGGGTGCGGGTGTGCACCTCACCGCCCGGACGTCCGGACACTTCCCTGAGCTCCTGTTGCGGCCGTGCATCGCAGGGTGGGGCTGCTGGCGGCGCTACTCCTGGGCAGCGGCGAGCAGCCCGCTGACTTCAGCCCTCTGCAGCGGAACGGCGTTGGGTTCGGGCTGGTGGTGGGCGCCAAGGAGCTGGCGGATGCGCTCGAGCGCGCCGTTGACGGGCGGCGCCTGCCGGCGAGGCTGCCGCTCTACAAGGCGTCCGCGCTCCGGATGAAGGAGACGCTGGCGGTGAGCTACCGCTGGCAGGAGGAGCAGGTGGAGCTGGCAGAGGGCGCGTGGGTGAACATGACGCCTTGGCAGATGTGCACGCTGGCGGACACCATTCGCAAGTCCACAGCTCTCTACGGTGCGTATTTATACTACGCGCCCGCTGCAAATGCCGGGGAACCGATCCTGTTGGGCAGTCAAATTAGACTAGGGTTTGATGGGTTTCAATAAAAATACTATTAAACATGCCGTGCTTTTATATGCCTGAAGAAAAATCTCAGGCCAAAATATCTTGTTCAATTCAGAATAAAGTCAGAATCGGCTCAACATAGGTACGGCGGGGGTAGCGGCGGCAGCGAATCGACTCCTCCTGATTAATTACTGGTATAATTGTAAATATGTTATAAATATATATGCTAATGTATGTATGTATATAAATAGATATACATTTATTAAAAGTTGTATAATTGTAAAATATGATATAATATATAATATAACTGTAGTTGTGTTATTCATGTACTCGTATATATCGATTCGGCGAAATGTGGGTACCTTCCCTCGAGTAAATAAAACCCCAAAGATGACGCGGTGGACCAGTATTTATGCGCTACGGTTCTAACTTTGAATGCCCACAAACTTTAGGGTTTGAAAAAAAATCAGGATTGTATTTGGAGCTTCTCATGCGAAAAAAATGGAAGATTGTGTATCAGGGTTTGTTGCTAGGTTTTATCGTCCAACCCTGGACTTCTGACACATTCGGAGACTGACGGATATGGCTTCCCCCCAATACACCCGGTGCGGCACAGTGTGGCTGGACCACATGTCGGTGCCTCAACAGAGCCACCGGGTGCTGATGAAGACGCTGCTCTCGCGGATGATGGCGGTGTACACCGCGGCTGGGGTCACCCTCTCCCTGAGGTCTTGTGAGCCCGAGGGAAGCAGGTCATCGGGCCCGCCTTCTCCACCCCCCCTCCCCCCCCCCACCTCCCCCCCCCCCCCCCCCCCCGCCCCCTATCTTCCCATGACAGGGAACCAACGCCATGCGCGAATCCACTCCGCGCTGATGCTGATTCTACTGCGGCGCCTGGCCTTTGTGCCCCACGCAGGTATCATCAGCGAGGATGGACAGCTCAGGTGAGGCCAGCGGCCATGTGGGGCACTCTATGTCCAGGTGATGCCGCTGGCAGATAGAGCCGGCGTGCCGACCGATGACCCTGGCTCACGCAGTGCCCTCTGCCTTCGCTCGCCAGGAGTACTGCACCGCTCCGAGGATGATCGTCATCACGCAGGAGGACCCCGCCGACGCGGAGGCTTCCCTGAGCGCGTACTTCCACGCGGAGGAGGGCACGTTGCAGAGCGTGCGCCGGTGGTGGCAGACGCAGGCCCGCCGCTGCCGGCCCTTCTGGCTGTACGGCGGGGTTGCCCACATCAGCGACGCGCAGCTCCGGGCGACTATGCGGAAGTACGAGAAGCTGGAGAGCCAAGTGCACACGGAGGACCCCGCCGACGTGCTGCGGGCGCTCTACCCCCTGGCGAGCCCCTTCCCCGTGGCCCCCACCCCGCCTTTCTGCTGAATCCCATTCCACCCACAACGCCAGACTGAACCCTACGATACCCGTGTTCAGCCCCAATCTTCACTTGTCTTTGCCTCAAGAGACTCTGATATAAATACGCCTGTGGTGCCGCCGGCGATTTACATCGCAAAAGGGGGGGGGTACTAAGAGTTGATAACCACAAATGGGTAACCGCTTAGTAATCAGCTATGCTTAAATCAACTGGCGACCTAGTGGACTTTGAATTTTGACGTGCTATCAGCCCGAATGTGGCCACATTTTCCTTCAGCTCGCAGGCAGCCGGGGGTTGTCGCCAAAGTCGCCACATTTATAATCTTTAGGGGGTCTGTATTAACCGGTTGATAACCCGACTGGCCACTCTGGATAAAGACCATCGGAAGGGTATATACATATAAATAATGATGAAGTGCTACGCAATTTACCAAACTGGGATGCTGTGACACCCTCCAACCGTCTCCATAATCTCTCTCCCTCCCTCCCTCTCTCTCTCTCGCTCGCTCGCTCCCTCCCTTCCTCTCACCTCTCTCTCTCTCTCCCTCCCTTCCTCCCTCTCCCTCTCTCTCACTCTCCCTCCCTTCCTCCCTCTCTCTCTCCCTCTCTCAGTCTCTCTCCCTGTTTCTAAATGGCGATACAAATATGGACGTGTGAACTACTGGCAGATGCATTTCACCGACTCATTACATCAATCATGGCATTCCCAGCCGTGTTCAATCCTCAACAGCAACACCGATGTGGCACGTGCCAGGTGAACATTTCACACAATGGAAGCGAAAATGTCAGCAACTCATCCAGGGTTCATGCCAATTTAGTTTCCGCGCCATTCAATCGAGTTTGCGGGTCCAACAAGTAATGGTATGTTCTGCTGCAGCATGTAGTAGTCAGAAGACGCACACGGTGTTTGGCCACACTGATATGTTTCCAGATGAGTATAGATAGGTTCCCTCTCATCTTCGGGGGGTTGGTGTGTGTGCGTGTGTGTGTGGGGGGGGGGGGGGGGGGGGGGGGGGGGGGTCATAACGATGATGTACTGCGAACCCAAAGCGTCATTATAGGGCGCACAGAGTCAACATGAAATGGACCAGCCGTTTATTTGACGGCGTTGTGATTTTTTGGATTCTGCGTTATGTATTTATGTACTGCTGGTTATGCTCCCTCGATTATTAAACAAATCATAAATGCTTTGTTTATAGCGCCCGTGATTACCGTAATCATCCCATGTATCACAAAGTCGTGTTCTCATTAGCAAGAACCGATTAGTGAATGCCCGCCAGCCTCACTGAAGTCGCTGCTGCTTGGTGGCGGTTGCAGATGTTTCATGTCCCGGTGGAGAACCAGGATGAGCTCGTGGAGTTAATCAAGCAGGTGAATGAGCGGCAGGGGCGGGTGGAGCCCAAGCTGCAGTTCCTCGAGATGGGGACCTGCGACGGCAGGAGCCTGTGGAAGTCTTCGGTGCGCGAGACGCACGTCCAATCCATTATTGGGCCGACGGTGCAAGGCACGAATGATGAGGTTACCGAGGAGGAAGACTGGCGGAGGGGCATCAGCGCGCGGGAGCTACCACACGTCCCATCGCCACGTGCAACTTTGGAGTAGCACCGGGAACCTACTACCTGCGCCTCTCCGGTCTGTACATGCTCTGCTGTCCAAATTGGGCAACGTCAACGGTGTATTATATGGTGCAAAACAGTACAATGACCGTGGCTGGTGTATCTTGAGCGCATGGCGTGCCATTGTGCTGACAAGGAGCTGGTGGGTTGCGCACACCGGGTCTCGAAGCATCTGCGAAGGTTCTGCACAAACAATCCGATTGTAAATCTACGGAACGATTTTGTCCCACTGATGCGGCTGTCGTGGGAGGGTTGCCTGAGGGGGAGGGCACACCCTGTTGCGGCCTGGAGCTTCAGGGTCATTTTGGGGACCATGTTTCATTTCTTCCATGGTCGCCAGCAACACTAATGCAACAGCTTCTCCACCGACAGTTTGACGCCATCGAGCAAAGCAGGCAATTTTCACAGCAGGCCTGTTCCTTCCGCCGCGCCTCCACGCTTGCCTTCGCAGCGGTTGCCGGCCCATCACGATAGTGGTTGATAAACACTATGCATCCCATCAACGCCTGAGCTTGGCTTCCGTCCTGCCTCACACCGCCCGGCCCCCGGAGCGCAACGCGACCGCGCTGTGCGTGTCGAAGGAGAGGCTGAGGACGAGACGCAGTGGATGATGGGCGCCTGCAGTAGCCTGATGGAGTGGCCGTTGCAGGAAGACGTCGCGGAGCGGCTCCTGGAGCGCGCCTTCAACACTGCACAGACCCTGGCGATCAAGTGCGGCGCCAAAAATGTGGCGGACAACATGTTCAGGCTGCACAAGCCATGGGGCGCGCACGAGAAGACGACGAGCGCTCGGCGGAGCGCAGGCGGTGGGGCCGCGCCAGTCACGCCGGCGGTCTCAACGCTCACGCGGGTGCTGACACACTGCTTGTGGCGGCGTGCCGCTGACACGCTGCCCGAAGAGCCTTGCCAATGGCTGCTCGCTCCCCCATCCCAGGCCCATGCGGAGGCAGCGGGGGGGGGGGGGGGGGGGGGGGGGGGGGGGCGCGCAGAGCGGCTATGCGTCCGGGGCTATCTTGCCCACATCATTGCCATCGGAGCCTGAGCCAATAATTGTCGCCGATGCGGTGAATGAGGCGGAGCTGATGGAGATAGCGGTCAGCTTGGACAGTGTCCAGGCGCTGATGGATAAGCACTTGGAGCTTGCGGCTGTCCAGGTGGCAGCATGTGCCCGAGCACCGGTGATGACAGATGACCGCAACCGCCAGGGAAAAGGAATCTGGGCGGCTCATGATGATGGGGTCCATCCAGGAGCCATTCAGGCGCATGCCCGCAACCAGGCTGTCCATGATTCGGGATTCCCCCTCGACCACGGAGGAGGCAGGTCGGTTGAGCCTCCCGGAGGACATCCAGACGACCATGCAGAAGCACATCATCCATCATCGAGATCACATCCCAGTCATCAAAGGCGCAATGCAGAAGCACGCTCGCAGAGCTGAGGTTCATGTTGAGGCGTGCGGCGCCATTTCCAACATGACGCTCTATAAACCTAACAGCTGGTGACAGCCGTACATCAGTGCGACATGCATGACAACGCCGAGAGGGCTAACGCCCAGGACCGGGCGTTCCGTGCCGTTTGCAGCCTGACGGCCGGCAACCACGCCACCCAACATGTGGCTGCACGTCTTAGTATGCTGGCGGACATCAATATAGACATGGGCATCCATGTTGACCACGACACGTTTGTCGTGCGGGCGTGCTCGGTGATCTTCAAAAAACGTCGCAGATGGCTATCCCGCCAACCGGAAACTGGCGAGGGAGCTGGGCCTCATGAAAGTCATCCATGCAGCAACGGACAGACGCCACGCCGACAGCGCGCAGGTTTGCAAGCAAGCTTGCCGGGGCATCAGCAGCATGGCCCGTGGCGACGGGAAGCCGCGCAGAGTGCGCCTTTCTGCGCAGTCCGCAGGCGGCAATGACCTCCCATGCCTCCTTAGCCCTAGTCCAGGAACCTTGAAATTGAAATCGGTTTCAACGTGCTGGTCTGCCGCTCTCCACTGCTCATACTGAGTTGCTCTTACGGCCTGCTCAAACCCCCATGGGAAACATATAGTGTAATCACATCTCAAGCTACGGCCGGCCTCTTTCGTTTCCACCCCCACGACCTTCCATCCAGTTCAGGAAGCAGCCTGCGCTGCCATTGCCGCCATTTCTGGCGGCCGTGCTCAGGAAATCGAGGCGGGCATAGGGCTGGCCATCCAAGCCGGCATGCGGACACATCTGGCCGTGGAGGACGTGCAGCGCTACGCCATGCAGGTCATCTGGCACTTGGCTCACATCTGGCATCCAAGGCGGAAATGGGAAACCTGGGCATGATGGAGGACCTCCGGAAGGTCATGAAGGCGCATTTGCACTGTCAGGCAGGCATCCAGGAGGACGCCTGCGCTGCGCTCGCTGAGCTCTTTGACAATGGCAACAACAGAGCCATCGCAGCCAGGACGGGCCCGATGAAGTGTGTGCAGGGCGCGATTCTGGCGCATCAAGAGGTTGACGGCGTGATGATCCATGGAGCAGTTGCGGTGAGAGCACCGTGGCCGAAAGCGTGAAGCTGGAGGCGGAGCGGGTGGGCTTGTGACCGATTGTCCGCCCACGAGGAGGAGGGTGGATACTCGCCCTGGAGTAATTCGTTGCGTTTTGGAGCTGATTCTATTGTAAGAAGATTGTGACCTTGACGAGCAGTCTGACCATATGACGGTGGAGTGGCAAGACGGGCGCGACCGTGAGGAAATGCGCTGCACTGTGACAGAGCGAAGGTAGCGTCTCAAAGATATGTAATTTGCAATTTGTGTTTGGAAATGCGCAAAGGGGCGCGTGCGTGCCTCATGTGGGTGGTGTGGCATCTCTTTCATCCATTATCCTTGGGACCGTTGTCTTGGCCGGTCCATCGCACTCAGAGTCGACACCAATGCCAGTTTGGCGCTAACCAACTATCTAGTTGGCCTTCTAAAGTGTTTCTTACATGGACAAAGCCGCTGGAGAAAAGTTCTCGCCAGCGACAACGTCTCTTCCGTGTGCGCCGATGGCTTTACAGACAATTTCGAAGCCCTAGGACGCTGCCATAGTGCGAGATATTCCGTTTAATGTGGTCCAAATCAGCGCGCACTCACAATAGGCTGCTTCAGCCTCGCGCGCAATGCAAAGCGGGCGTTGAAGACGAGCCGTTTCATTATTCTTACGTTTATCATTACAATTAATGATACGTTTATGTGTTCAGCAGCTTGCGGGAGTAATTATACTGAAACTGCTGCGTCAGCTTTGCAAACGTTGTACTGGTGGCATTCATCATTATTTCTGGCCGCGCACAACAAGGAGCGCCTTGGCCGGGCGATATCCAGCATGCAACTTTACTTCATGCAGTTCCGCGATAACAACAATGCACATCACGCTCGGTGGGCCCAAGCTAACGGACTCTGCGCAATATTAAGTCGTGCAAGGTTGCTGCGTTTCGACTGGTACAGATACCTGAGTAACTAGATTGCTGCCCAGATGACTTGCCGTCGTCACAACGGTGCAAGGGTTTCATTTGTGCCAGTCATGCCCCTGTGTCCCGGGTGCGGGGAAAATGTACTTCTGCCGCCTACCACAGGCGGCCTGTAGGTAGTAGTAATGGGTGTAGGAGTAACGGGTAGTCGTCATATTACACGCACTCGTGATGATATATACATTTATATACATTTACATATATATGTATATATGTATGTGTACATATAACGTGTAAATATATACATATAGTATTCCAAAAGAAGGAACATTATATAATTGTATGTTTGCATTGTATATTCTTACTTATACTTTGGAAGTTTTCATATGGTCGTAGCATTACAGGGTGGTATAAATATCTCCGTACTGGGGGCGAAAAAAAGTGCTCGCAAGCAGGTCGCGAGGTACCTGGTACACACGTACACCCCCGCATCAGTAGGAGTCGTCGGTCGTCATACGCGGTACGCGCGCGCGGTGTGGCCGCGCCGTAGTCAATTCGTGGTGGGTTGCTGTCATGTCGACGCCAGCTTGTGAGCTGTATATAGTGGCTGTATAGCGTAGCAGGTACTGGTACGTAAGTATCACTGGTCATGTCACACTCGTATTCATTCTGTGTTTCCGACGGGCCAGTTGTGTGCCTGTCCTGTCATAGCGCTAATTCAGTAATATTCATTTGTTGACACATACCACGGTGGACGCTGTCCGGCCCTGGACGATGACACAGCGCCCACTCCCAGTAAAAATCCCGACCGGCAGGGCACCGGAGACGAGACGACCACAGCACAAATAGCTCTGGAGAACTCGCGACGAGGCTATTTGTTCCGGCGGGTACTCGCTTGCATCACAGCCGAGTAAGTAAAAGTAACAGCCATCGCTGCGTACGATACTACGAAACAGCTGGCGACTGTTTCCCGTCTCTGCGGCTCCTTGTCGTCGAAAGCATACTGCAGCAAATCCAACGGCACTACGTTGGTATCAAAGTGAAGACCGCCGCTGCGACGATGATGGCGACGGCGATGGATAGAGCAATCTTGAAAAACTTGCGAGTCGACACACAGGTACGACCAAAACCCCTTTGCCCATCACTTCCAAGCTAGGCACACTTATTTGGCCGCTAATGCCTATAGCTCTGTAAGTTTGTAGCTTGTTACCTGCATGTGCGTTCCGCCTTATTGTTACTGAAGTTCTAGCTATATACCTCCTGACAAGTAGCGGTAGCCGCCGAGCGCGCACGAACATGTACTCGACATGACACTCGACATCGACCCGACTGGCGTAGCGATCGCGAATACTTGCGATATGAATAAGTCACACCATGAGTTCGACGGACGCTGCTTTCTGTATCGCTATTCCGTGCATGTATATATGCTCAAGCCGCCTTGCGCAGTTCTAACAATTCTATTTATTCTGCGGCTATGCTGGAAGTAATCACTGCGCACGTCGTGGTGCAAATCTTAAACACAACTTGGGACTCGACCGCAGTCGCAAAGTTGTTTCGCTATTTAATATGCTGCTCATTTTTTGACAAATTCCGCATTTCTGGAATTGTGGCAGCTTGCAAACGCAACCTTCGTCACCTCCGACGGCTTTCATGAGTTCCGGGCGAACAGAGAGTACCTCAGGGCTTGCAGCTCCACGCTGTACCACATGCTCGGTGAGGACGTTGACTTCAGCAGAACGCCGCGCTCGCCCGTGGCGCTGCCACCTATCATCAGTGCTACTGGCTTCAATGCCGTTCTGGACTTCATTTTTTCTCGCGAGGAATGGTTCGACAACATGAAAAACATGGCCATGTCCTTGGATCCGACAACCGACGAGTTTTGCAAGGCGGCTGTCGACACCCTGGTGACGGCCGACTTCCTCGACGTTCCTACCCACCTTGCAGACACAGTAAGCAAGCTCGTTATGCAGCAGTGCGACGCTCACACAATCAACCCGCTCCACATGTTCAGCTTGCTGAGCCGCGCCGGCAGCCAGGCCGCCTTCGTGCCTCTATTGGAGCATATCAAGGAGCATGTGCAGGGAGACTTCGCGAGGCACTTTACGGAGCTGCACCCTACGACACAATACCCCGGAAATCCCAAGCTGCTGTGTTCAGCTGTGCTTACGAGCGAGGAGCTGACTACATTGCTGCGTCCGTTACTGAGCATGCAAGCACGCACGGTATCACCAAGTGATGTCTTTGAGGCGGTTTTGCTTTGGTGGGACATACAGCATGCTGGCAAAGTTGACAGGATGAGTGGGCAGCCGGTTGGCCAATGTCATGGTGAGAGCATTCGCCCCGCTTTCTTGCCTGCATACTACTGTATGATGGCGAGATGCCAGTGTATATCTGAGCCATTCTGCAGCCCAAGGTTGTATATGACATGCAACCTGAACCAGAGCTATGACCCCACTCATCGCAATGGTTGCTGCTTGCCCGCAGATCCCAACATCACGAGTCTTTTTACTGCCGAGGCAGTGAGCCGCATGAGCTTCTCCTACATTCACAACATCGTGGGTCCCTCGGGACTGGTTCCTCCTGAAACGCTAAACCAAGCCTACTGCCTGATGGCGGGCACAGCAGAAGACCTGGGCGTCAAGTTTGAGCGGCGGAGCACTCGCCTTATCGGCTCAGAATATGTCCGGCAATCTTTCGTTACGGTGCGGCCCTGAATGAGGGTCCACATCCTCTGCTTATAGGTCGCTCCCTCATGCCGCCGTGCCTTGGAGGCCCTGGGCGCCAGTGTGTCTTCTCTCAGCCGCTAAAAACCTGCCTGATTGACGCATGAAAGCGGCGGCGTTGTGCAATCCTCGCCTGACACAACACCTCGTGAGTAGTGAGGAGGGGGTATTCACTGTGTGGAGCACAATAGTGTATCAATTTTAGGAGAGCGCCACCGCCTGCAAGCTGGGATATGCAGGTAAGCCATCGAAGATAATGGGAATGGGGGAATTGAGTGGAGTGCTGAGGCTGTGGTGCTCCGCTTGTGTTTGCTCCGCAGTGGGACTTGCAGCTGCCACCTCCCAGCACGGACAAGCTTTCCCAGCCCTTTTTCTTCCATGGCACAGAATGGTAAGGCTGTCCAGTCTCAATGTGATGTCAGCTGAATCAGCTGTCTCTCACCAATACAATTGATGCCCCAAGGGGGGAATGGGCGGTAGATTAACGTAGCCATGACAAGTATTGCCCATCCACATACAATAACATGTGTCATATTCGTTAAGCATGGGCACAAACACAACGCTGAGTGCGTCCATGTGCTGACACAGTGACACAAGGGCAGACATCAATACTAACCCCCCCCCCCCTCCCTCCCCTGTGGGACCCCTGCGCCCCCCCCCCCCCCCCCCTTCAGGCGGCTGGTGGCTCACATGAAGCCGGCATTTGAAGGGGCAGAAGACACACTCCTGTGGCTTTGCCTTGTTCCGATGAGCAGCGATCCTCGACTACCGAAGATGACGGAAGCCGACATAGCGGCTATACGCTGTCAGATTGTGGTGCTTCCTGCTCCGGAGTCGACAACCATGAATGTGCAGGCAGTTGTGAAAGGTTTGGAGTGGCCCGTCACGCAAAAGCATCCCTTGGAAGCATGTCTGCAACAGGAATGCGCATGTTGAGTGGCATGTCGCCGGATATGGCTGTCGCGCCTGCGGCGGGCACTGCCGTTTCGCCACCTCTCTGTGCCCATAGACCTCTGACCCACTGCTGCTTGAATGTTTGCGCAGATGAGAAGAACATGATCTTGATATCTGACGCAGGAGTGGCTTATGGCAAAGCATGTGCACTGATGCCCCTTAGCCAGCTCGCAGGGGCTGGTAGGTTTGTGTCCGCCACCGGCTACGTTCGCATCCAAGTAAGGGATGTCACCCAGAGCTCTCTGTTTCCGAGCCTGGTTGGTAGCACGGATGGATGCCCCTTTGATTGGCAGCCTGAGTACGGGCAACGGGTGACCAGCCGGTAGGGCAATGCAGGCAGCTTAATGTTGCGGTCAACAGCCCAGAGCCAGCACCTTGAACGTTTGATAAAAGGGACGTTGGAACCAGTGTTGGAATGATGGAATATTGGAATCAGCATCAGGCTGCGCACACCCCTTCTTACGATAAGCTCTAAGGAATCCCTACTTGCACTAGTGGGTTATCATACGATCAACTTCCATTTGCAATTTAATGATCTATTTTGATGAGAACCAATTCCAATCACAAGAATCTCATTCTGCTCATGATGGAGATTAAGCCGGCCCGTGATGGTGGCCATTGCATGCATCACCCCACACCTACCAGCCGAGGATGCATTATAATACAATTGCGCGCCCTGCAAAAACATGTCTACATTTCAACAGAACACTGCTGTGGCGGCAACTGTTCAGCAAACGACAGAACCAACCAAACAACAATGCAAGGGCAACGAGTAAGGGTATCACCGCATGATCGTCTAAGTATTGCCATTTGAACGATAATACCAGCAAAGCACTCTGTTTCCCCTGGCTGCCAGCGAATGAACCGGTACATGTTCCGGGCGTCAGCATCATGCAGCACTTAATTGCTAGGTAGTTTTCCAAAGTATTGCCGCAGCACTACCAACTTGTGTACGTGGCGCTGATTGTTGCTACTTTGATGGTTTGTTGACTAGCGCCACAATGTTATTGATCAGCCACATTCAATATTGTTAATACATGTCATTTCACTGGCAGAATGACAACGTACGACAACTACTACACCCCTCCACATAAGTTTGGGTTTTGCAGTTTTGTTTGACATGCGCATGTCATGTAGAAAATACAGCGTGGGCAATTGCATGCAAGTGACTAAGGGTGAGGTCGACTTGGGAAAAAATGGGGGCGCGCTCTAGGCCTAACCGTGCGACATGGCATGCGTCGTTCTGCGCCCCTCGAGAAATGGCAAATCAATGCGTGTAAAACTTGCACTGGAAAATAACGCCATCCCTTCGTACGCATACATCCAACGCGCAAATCCACGCCGTACTGACATGCTGCCAGCTTTAGTGTAAAGTTCACCTACAACATGTGTGGGGCACCAAGATTAGGTCACTAAGGGTATTGCACATGCCCTAAATTACAGTTTCACCACTACATGGCGTGATTTTCGGCCAAAAATGGTGCAGCTGTTTTTGTTGCCTACTCACGCATGAAAGGCTTATTGAGCCCTCCTTGGCTTAGGCGAGAGCGCATCAATGGGGGTCACGTGCATGCATGGCAATTGCGCCGAATCACAAGTAGAATACCACATAGCAGCGCGCTATTAAATGCTCGAATATCAGGAAAAATAATTTGTTGAAAAACAGCACAATGCTGTTGGCCATCGAGGACGTGGCTAGAGAGGGAGCATGTGACAAGTTTGCGCAGCCCGTGTGCATCTACCTTCATAACACTGCCACACAAATGCGTATGGAGTAAGGGGACACACATAGCGCAAAGCTACGCCCCCATGTTGAGGCTGAGTGTTGCGAAATGATGTCGTGATAGATGTATTTTATGCTTATCGCTAGAAAGTGGTCAAAACGTGCAAATTAGGTGCTCAAAACTCGAAAATCACCTCCTGCGTTGACGCAAGGATTATTTGCGCATTTTCTAGACTTTTTGGAGCACTCCCTGAGCCGCTATAAGCGTTTGAAGTCAAAGGGGTGTCGCTTGCAGTGGGCAAAACTGCACTGGTCCTAGCATCGTCACACGCACGTGTGCCCACTCTGCCTTATGTGACTATGCCCACCTAAACCCACCCAACCCGCGAGCTACTATGTTTCCTCACACATCTACGGCCATTGCACCATACAATGCTCTATGCATGTGGGCCATCATATATGTGCCAATAACATGTATTGTTGTGCATCACTGCGTCATGCATGCCCTTTGAGCCCCGCGCCAGATCGCAATACCCTATTCTTAGGGTACTAGGCTATAATTCAAACCCTATCAAGCAAAAGGTTTTATAACAACCTAAAACATTCCCGGGTTGCAGCCCTAAAGCCCTACGTTTAAGTACCCTAGTAATTTTCATTTTACATTCAGCCAAAAAAGGACCTCAAACTTATGTGGAGGGTGTACTTCAGAAACATCTCTAGGGAATACTACGGTATGAGCTGTATTAAAATTTTTTCGTCCGCCGAATAATTTATATTAGCGCCCACATTTTGATAAAATCCCCAAATGCCTTTTAAATTAAATAAGGAGCAGGCGGCACCGGTTAAAAAAACATAGGCGCACATTGTTGTCGATCTTATGTACCGGTGATCCTACCCGTACTTGCTACGGCTGGGACAAATACGCTCTCAGGCCGGCCGGCGCTGCTGCTCCCGGCTTCCGCGCCGCGCGCGGCGGTCATGTCACATCGCTGCTGATGGCCGCGTCGCGTCATGTCGCCGTCCAGTCTTCGACTCTGAGTCGGTAACACCTCGCGCATATTGCAGCGTAACAAGTCACACAGAAATTGTCAGGCAGCTCTCACCTTGTTGTGCTGCGCCGGAGGCTCAATAAAGCTGCTATACGCCTTGACAGTAAAAGCACGCGCAGTTATTTAGCAGGTACATCTGATGCCACTCGGAGAGTGATAGGTGCATTCCAGGTGTTTATTACCAGTAGACTCCTGGTGGTACGAGTCCTGCCCCGGGGGTAAAAAGCTGCACTCATCTATAGTTTGTTCAGAGGCCTACTGTGGAGCTAGTTACGGGTAGTAGCTGACCCCCCACCACGCGCATCGGCTTCAGGTTCACAGTCGGTCATGATGGCGCGTATGGAAAGCGTGTTGACAAAACTGCGATCCGACCCACAGGTTCGTTGATGCCACTCGCACCATCCCCAAATGCTGATCAGTTTTTCAAATATGACATGTCGCTCCCTGCATTACAATAGTGGATATATCATATATTACCTTCACCAATGACTACCCGTATTACGAATATCGGCACAGCTTCTCGGCATCCCATAAGCAGCCAGTCACGAAGAGTGCATATCAGGAGCGCTGCAACCACTCGGCATCGGTATGATATGGTGACTGCCGCATCTTGCGCGTACTACGTACATGATTTGTTCCCACGCCCAATCCGTCCCCGACGCTACGTATCCCCGAGTTCTGCAATTATAGACAGCTCGCATACTTATTTTAATACTACTCATCTGTGACGACTAAAATATGGGACGTGCTCTTGTCACCATACACTGCACTGTTTCCTGGCACAAGCTGCCGTAGGACTGAACGATCTCTGAACAAATGTTCTTTTTCTGCTGAAACTCTCGTTATCATCGTCACAGCTTGCAAATGCAAAGTTTCTCACCGTCGACGGGAGGGAATTCCGGGTGAACAGGGACTTCCTCAGGGCGTGCAGCCCCACGTTGCACAGCCTGCTGGGCGAGGACGTGGGTTCCGACAGCACGTGCTCCGCGCTGAGACTCCCCCCGATCATCACCGCCACTGGGTTCAACGGCGTTTTAGACCTTCTGTTTTCTTGGAAAGGAAGCGCGGATGTTCTTCTCGACGTCACAAAATCCTTGGACCCGTCAAGGGATGAGTTCTGCAAGGCGGCAGTGGACGTCCTGGTGGCAGCTGACTTCCTCGGGGTGCCATCGGAGCTTGTGGATACAGTAGGCGAGCTGGTCATGCAGCAATGCGCCGCGAGAACGGTGAATTCGCTGCAAGTCTTCAGCTTACTGAATCATGCCGGCAGCCAGACGGCATTCCAGCCGCTTTTAGAGCGGCTCAAGAGGCACGTGAGCGGCAACTTTGCGTGGCACTTCACCGATCTGCACACAGAGTCCCAGCTGCTGTGCTCGGCTGTGCTGACAAGTGAGGAGCTGGCTGAACTCCTGCGCCCATTCCTGAGCCGTCAGGCTCTGACAAGCACTGTGTCGACGCATGATGTCTTCAAGGCAGTGCTGCTGTGGTATCAGTGCGACCTTGGCAGTGCTGTTGACAACAAAACGCATTCTGCTAGCGTGTCCGGTGAGGGAACCCGGCCCCTTACTAACCTTATTCTCATCCGACTCGCTTGTCTTGGTTCGTGGGTATTCAGGGCAATGAATATAAATTGTGCTATGCCGTCATGGCAGAAAGTGTATCGTCCGCAGGTCCGTGCAGCATCACCGGCATCTTCACTGCCGCGGCTGTGAGCCGCATGAGTTTCTCCTTTATTCGCGACACCGTGGCGCCCTCCGGCCTAGTCCGCCAGGAGACGTTGCATCAAGCCTACTACCTGATGGCGGGCGCCGCAGAGGATCTGGGCATCAACTTTGAGAAGCGGAGCAACCGCCTCATGGAGCCTGGCTCAGAGTCCCTCCGGCAGTCCTATGTTACGGTACGGTGCACTAACTGGATAGAAACGTGCTCACAAGCGCACAAGCTGCTAGAAGTCAGCCGCTTGAAGCCGAATCAAACTTGTCTTTTTTGCCATTCATGCATGTACACAAGCACCCCTTCCCTTGTGGTTCCTTTTTCATTGGCAGAAGTGCTGAGCGCCAATGTGAAGATGCAATATCAAGAGTATTTAATGACAATGTCATGTGCCTGTGCGGCAGTGGGACTTTGCGACGCTCCCCCATGCGGATCTGTATACCGTGATCTCCGAGGCATTCCCCTTTCAGCAACGGACCTGGTAAGAGCGCCCCGCTTTGTCACGTCACCTGCATGTGGCAAGTTAAGCAGGGAACACGGCGTTGAAATTGGCGCATGTAGCTGCTGATCATCAATATTTTTTAGAGTGCCAATGGTAATGTGATAACATCAGCAATGCGTACATGTGAATGTGGCGAGCGCGAGGCAGCTTTGGAATGCAGCTCTCCTGCACACATACTTAATTAAGCGAGTGCACATCTGCATCCGCTGCTCCACCTTCACTTTCCCCTCACCTTCCCCTTCACCTTCACCTCACCTTCCCCCCTCCCTACAGGCGGCTGGAGGCTCAGTACCGGACCACACGTGACTTCCCAGACATGTCCCTGTGGCTCTACCTGATGCCACTCGCCACCGACGCGCTGCCACCCGTGACGCGCGCCGAGGTGTCCGCTGTGCGCTGTCGCTTTGCGCTGCTCCCGGCGCCCGAGTCGATGAGCCTGGAGGCGCATCAGAGGCGCGTGTCGGCCGGGCTGCCGCCCTTGCACCCGGTTGTGAAAGGTGCGGTCCACTCCTCCTGCTTACTTTTGGACAGCATGTGCAAGTAGGTGCGAGCAGACCTACTTGAGTGAATGTGTTTGTTTGTTATTCTGCGCTATTTCGTGACCATAGCGCTGATTTGCAAGCACCGTACCAATGATGGCCCGTGACGTTTGTAGGGCCATCTATCTGCCCTAAAGTGTGTGCGTTTGGATGTATGCTGTGTGGCTGTCGGCGCAGAGGAGAGGGATGTCGTCATGATCAGCAACTACGAGCGCAAGAGTGGCATTGGCCTGGCGTGCTGCCTGATGCCCGTTGGCCGCCTGACGGAGGCGCACGGCTTTGTGTCGGCCACCTGCCGCATCCGTGTCCAAGTGCGTGATGCCACTCACCACGCTCTCATCCCCGCTCTGGCGGGTGAAAAGGACGGCAAACCCTTTGATTGGCAGCCAGAGAGCGGGCAGAAGGTGGTTGAGAGGCGCAGGGGTAACTTTGAGGCCCTAAGAAACGATCATTAGAATATTTACGCGGCGCGCCTGCAGTGTTAGTTGCATACATGTAGCGCGTGTTAACTCGTGCAGCAAGACTTTTAACTCCTGTGAACACAAGTAAAACGACCAATCCGACAGCGTGCTGCTGCCTTGACCAGCACTACCATCATCCCATGATAGTTTTCAATGATTCGATGAATGCTGACGACCCGCTGAAGTTCTTAACTTCAGGCAGGCCCTAGATATACACAGCATGCACAGCGTCTCGCAAGTATTATTATTGTGTGCACTAGTGGGTAGTGTAGAAAAGCTATAACCCTCACGGGCGACGGTGCGACCCTCTGCATATGACAGATAGTCGCTAGCTGGCAGCAACAGATCATTAATTCATTACAACTGCAGTAGAACATCGCGACTAGAAGAAAATCGCATGCATGTTGATTGCCTCGTTTACACATCAAGTCGTAACATCGCAAACAAACATATTGACAAGTTCGTGCCCTACAGTTTACTTGCAAATGTAATCAAAAGAAAAACTGCAACTAGCCCGTTTGAGACCCCCCCCCCCCTCCCCCCCAAGTGTCAGTGCAATAGGCATCAGTTTGACGATTACACGAGAACGATATAATTACATGAGCTAGCAGCAGAAGGCGATATCGGAAATCACCAAAATAAAAGGCAATCAGAAAGGTCCTCTACAACGACTGCGGGGTGGAAGCAGTAACATGAGAAGACGCAGAGTGGGCACGAGCACACGCATCAGACTTGGCCATCTGCACACCGGCAGAGAGAATGCCGCCCAGGGTACCATGCACGCAAGAAGGTAACACGAGAACGATGTACTACCGGTTGGTACTCCGAGTACGGTGATGTGTACGGGTACTAGTATGATGTGTACCTGGGGCTACGAGTAAATATGTGCGATATAATGCTGCCGTGTGGTAAGCGTTGTGACAACTTGTAACAATTTTGTTACTCTCAACAAGTGAAGCCTCTTGTCTTTGCACCGCCACTGCACACCACCCGTGTTTTAGTGTCTCCTCTGTGGATACTGTCTCATCATCATCATCACGAAACCCTTTACTAGCACTCCTGGCTGATAGCACCAGTGCTTGTGCAACACTCAGAGTGCACCATATCCAGGCTCAATCACTTCGGCAATATGTCAACTGTGTACGAAACTACTATTATCTTGGCCACGCTGCATCAAAGCTGTGCGTACGCGTGATGAGTACTCCGAATAACTCTGCACCACGTAGTAGGTAGGTAGGTACTGTAGGTAGTTATGCGAGTAGCGGTAATGCGCTGTACATACCTTTTATTTATTAGTACTCGCTTCTCAGAAATGAGCCGAACTCGTTCTACCGCCGACTTAATGATGGCGGGATATTTGGCACGTCGTATAGTCTTTTTTCGCCCCCGGGACGACTTATAGTAGTAGGTCGGAGTCGACGGGGTCGTCATCGCGCTGCCGCGTGCCGCTAGCGCGATTTATATAAACCAACCCGCTTATTACCCACTGTCAAGAGACATCCCTGTGAGCTTCAGACGCCCTCCTCCAGCAGTAGCAAGCACCCCCTCCCTCCCCCCGCGGACGTCGCCGCCGCGGGGGGCCGCCGCCACATGCCGCCTGGCTGGACCGGAAGCCGGGTAGCGCTCACCCAGCCCGGCGGCGATGACTGCGGCTCCGCCCGTCTGCGCCTGCCCGGAGACGCGCTGAGCCTGCTGGGGCCAGGAGTGCAGGTCGGGTCGACCGTGAGAGTGACAGTCTCCGCGTGCGAAGGTGCTTTGCCCCCCCCCCCCCCCCCCCCTACCATACATCCCCAACCAGTCAACCACAAGAATAAGCGACGGAGGAGATTCAACAAGCATATTAACACTCTCCGACTTCGGCGCTGCTCGCAAGGGCAGAACACCTCCCCCTCCCCCCCCGCCCCCGCCCGCCCGCCCCCCAAGAAGCAATGATTGGAAATTAAACATGCACACAATGCACCGCCTCATGATGGCCTTGCTGATGAGCGCTTCGTTTGGACTGCCAGGGGAGTGGAAGTTCCTGTGCAAGCTCGCTGCCTGGCCGTCTGTGGCCTTCCCAGACGGCGGCAATCAGGCCGGCGGCCTGCCCCTGCTGGACCCGCTCGTGCAGTGCCCCCCGCTGCGCCCAGAGGCCACGCTTGCCCGCCTCGCCAGGGCGCTGCAGGAAGGCGGCGAGCTCGTGGTCCGCGTCAGCGCGGTGCAGGACCCCATTCTGACCGCCACCTCCACCGTGGTGCGCCCCCCCTTCCCCCCCCCCCCCCGGGTCCCACCCCGATGCCGCTGGGCGACCTGTCAATGGGAGCTGAGTGGCTCGACCTTCCTCTGCCCGTGCGGCTGTGCGGCTGTGCGCCCAGGTGGTGGTGCCGCCGGAGCTGCGCCACTCGCCTAGCGTGCCGCTGCTGCTGCATCAGACGCTGCTCTACCGCGGCTGCCGGCTCAACCTCCAGGTGCCCGCTCCCCCCAGAGCGCCACCCACCCCCAGGCCTCACCAGCACCGCCTTGCCCCACGTTGCATCGGCCAATACCGAGGTTCGAACAGGACAGGGACGTTGCAGCGCTCTCTTGCCAGGGCCTCATGCGACTAGTTGCAACCGGGCAGAGGAGAGCCAGATCGACACGGGCCCGGGCTCCTGCATCGTGTATATTACCGCTTCGGACTGATACATGGCATTGCTTACCAACACATCGTTTCGAATCGTTTGCGTCGCATCATGCCGCTTTAAGAATCCCGCGCAAGAGAGAGAGAGAGAGAGAGAGAGAGAGAGAGAGAGAGAGAGAAGGGGGGGGGGGGGGGGGGAGGAAAGAGATCG
The DNA here is from genome assembly GCA_006384855.1 of Tetraselmis striata. Classification (NCBI taxonomy): domain Eukaryota; kingdom Viridiplantae; phylum Chlorophyta; class Chlorodendrophyceae; order Chlorodendrales; family Chlorodendraceae; genus Tetraselmis; species Tetraselmis striata. The sequence continues at coordinate 20,445 of VCJN01001798.1, forward strand.
AAGCACACGTGTGGAGTGAAGGTAGCTCACAATCAGAGAGGTATCCTGTGGAGTGTGCCGATGGAGCCCAGCTTCAGCATGCGTATGTGCGTTCGTGTGTGCAGCTTATACCAATCCCAATGAACAAGTTTCGACCCAGGGATTGTTGGAATGCGAACACCCCGGGCTCGCACGCCGGCCAACTGACGGTGTCTTGGCCCGTTGGCCCTGGCAGGGCAAAGCGGGCTGCAGCGTGGCGGAGGTGCTGCCCAAGGCGGCGGGGCCGGCGCTGTACCGCGTGGTGCCCTCCACGGACGTGCGGCTGGCAGTGGCGGGGGAGGAGGGGCCGCTGCCGGTGAGCGAACCGCCATGCACCCCAAAAGCGATGCCTTGTCACTTCGCGGGGGGGAGGGGGGGGGGGGGGGGGGGGGGGTTAACTATCCATGACCCGTCTGTGTGCCCGCTCTCTCTCATTGCTGTGTGCTGCGGGCGGCTGATCACAGAGCCGCGGGGGAGGAACAACACCGCCAGCCAGCTCTTCCGGCCGCAAGGTGAGAGGCCGCGGAGAGGATAAACGCCTGAGCTGTAGGGTTCCCGGCTGTAGGTCCCGGTCAAGCGTTGGCAGCTGGGTGAGCTGGTTGACTGGCGCCGGCCCAGACGAGGAAGAGGTTCGAAGCCCTACGAAGCCCTAAGCATGCGGGCGTGGTTGCACCTGCAGGGCGGCAGCGGGGCATCCAGCAAGGGGAAGGGTTCCAGGGGGAAGGGGGAAGGGAAGCCGGCGGACGTATCAGCGGGTGAAGAAGGGGCAGCGGACAACACCATGCCGGCGCTTGCTGCTGGCGCGGCGGATGGGCTGGCGGAGGGCCTGGCGGCTGTGTCGCTGGATGGGGAGGGCGTGGCGCGGCGTGGGCCGCCTGCCGATGGGAAGCTTGGCGGGATGGACAACGTGCTGGCGGCGCTGCGGGAGCTCATCGGTGCGCTGACCCCCCCACTCCCACTGTCTTGCCATAGTAATCAATGAGGATGTCGTTTTCCTAGCCAGCAAGAAATGTCTATTCGCCCTTGCTCTGGGGGTACCTCCGCTACCCGAGTCCTGTGAAGCCAAGTGGAAGCGGTTAGGATATATATCCATGTGCTTGCATATATGATGCACTGCAAAATTATTATATAAGTAATGAATGAAATAGTCATCGGAGCAAGCAGAGTCGGAGCAAGCAGAGTCGACGATAGCAGGGCGTATAGAGCCCGGAATCTGTTGGCAATACAAATGGAAATGGTAGCAGGAGCCTTGATTGTAACGATTCAATTTTATGACGGTGCCACAATATATATATATAATGTATGGATATAATATGTATACGCCTGCCTCACCCCCCTCCCTCCCTGTCGCGCCGCTTCGTTTCATCGTTTGTCGGCAGAGTGGCCGTCGCGTTTCCGGGCGCAGGCGGCGCATCTGGGCGTGCGATGGCCGCGGGGGGTCCTGCTGCAGGGCCCCTCCGGCACAGGCAAGACCTCTGCGGTGACGGCGCTCGCGCGGGAGTGCGGCGCGGAGCTGCACACTGTCACCGCCGCGGCCGTTTTCGGCGCCTTCCAGGGCGAGGTAAGCCCCCTTCACTCCCTTGCGTGACCTCAGCAAGTGGTATGTACTGGTATTAATGGCGTATTGATAACATTTTGAGACATAACTTCGTTAGTTTGACAGCATTCCTGCGACGAACTCCCTCTGAACACCGACTCTGCATTCCCTCGGGAATCCCAAGCGGCGGCCATTGTTTTGAGGATGCGCCCCTCGCTATCGGCGCTGCGCAGTCGGAGAGGCGGCTGCGGGAGGCGTTTGCGGCCGCCGAGGCGGCTGCGGTGGAGGGCAAAACTGTGGTGGTGCTGCTGGACGAGGTGGGTGGGCTCTGAATCTGTGAATCACGGAGACGCCCACGCGCCCGTGCTCGTGATTTGGGGCGCAGGAAGGCTCCGGAGACCCCCTGAGAACTGACGCGACGGTGGTGGTCGGGTATCGTCAGGTCGACGCGCTGGCGCCGCGGCGCAGCAAGGGGCGAGCGCACGAAGGGCGCGTCGTGGCGCAGCTTCTGACGCTGCTGGACGGCGCAGCTGCAGGGCGGGCCACTGCTGCAGGTGAATTTCTTTTCGGATTATCAGCCCGGCGCCTGCAACGGCTAGCCTCAGTGCCAAGTATCCACTACAGGCACCATCCCGGGTGGATACTCGGAACTGCCAAAATGCTCTCGGCGCTTGCCGGAAAATATTCGTAATTAATTCCTTCGAAATTCATTTACTTGTCGTCACCGACCGGTCACCTGCATTCCCACCTCGCCTTATGTCGCAGGCGACGCCGCCTCGCCGGGACACCTCCTCGTCGTCGGCACCACCAACCGCCCCAACGCGCTGGACCCCGCGATACGCCGCCCCGGCCGGCTGGACCGCGAGATCGCGGTCGGGATGCCCTCCCACGCGCAGCGAATTGCCATCCTGGCCGCCCACACGGCCGTCATGCCGTTGGGCTCCGACGTCGACATGGCCGCGCTCGCGGCGCTGTGTCACGGCTTCACCGGCGCCGACCTCGCCGCCCTGTGCCGTGAGGCGGCGGTCGCTGCGCTCACGGCAGGTACGAACCGCTCCTCCTCGTCCCCTTGTTATAACTACACTATGGTATGCGCTGGATGCAAGCCGATGGGCAGGTCCAAAATGGCTGAATGGTTGGAGGGCTGCCTTGGAGAACAATTGGGCTGTGTGCAAGCTTGTAGCGATGTTTGCCATCAAATAATTTGCATGCGTAGTTTAGACAATCACAGTCTATTTTGGTAACTAGGTATGCAGAATAGAGGAATATAATCATGTTTTGTAATTTACCTCTTGTCAGATTATTTAGGTTAGAAGATTATTTGAACGTACTGACCTGTGGATAGAGTAAACACCAAGTGAAATGCAGCAGGTTTTGCTTATATTTCTTAACCTGCTGCAAATGTTTGTCTACAAGTTTGTCCCAACAATGCCTATCATGTTGGAGAAGCTTGTGAAGAACTTATATTTGTTCACTAATTACGCCATGTGGGCCCCATTGAGCCCGGGTTTGCAACCACTGATCGTCGCAAAACGGCGCCAACCGTGGCTTTGCAGGCCTCGCTGCAGGGACGGCGATGCCTGCCTCTCCCGACCCAGCCTCCCCGCCAAGCGTTAAACATGGAGCACTTTGCTGCGGCACGGCTGACGGTGAAGGCGTCGGTGGTGCGTGGAGCTGAGGTGGATGGCGGCACTGGTGACCCCCCTCCCCCCCCCCCCCCCCAGGACCACCACCACCACTACCACCACCACCCCTGATCCAAGCCCTTGTTCCTTGGCAGTTTTGAGCCATTCCAACTCAAACTAACAGCGCGCATGTTAATTCAAGACATGTGGTGCCTTTGCCGTCTGCCTCTGCGTTGACTCATTGACAAACTGATCCCCTTCTCCTCTGGCTGTGTAGTTCGCTGGGATGACATCGGCGGCCTGGTGGACGTCAAGAAGCGATTGCGGCAGGCGGTGGAGTGGCCGCTGCAGCATAGCGACGCCTTTGCGCGCCTTGGTCTCACGCCACCGCGCGGCATCCTGCTGCATGGGCCGCCAGGTTTTTCCCCTGTCACTCTCAAATGTCAGCACCCCTGTATGCTAGAGGGATTCATCGCAGTCTGCCGTTCGCTCCCAGGGAGGATATTGGTTTCCGTTTTCTTGGTGACTTACACAGTAACGTACTGCGTGATGCTATGCTAAGGGATCACATATACGAGTACGCATTTCCGTCCATCTAAGGAGAATGGCTGCGATATTTCTGTCAGTCCGTTGCGCAAAGTTGTTTCGGACTTTCAATCAATTTCACTTTGTGATATATACATTTCTTTGCAGTTGAGTTTTATATTGACAGGGGAAATGTATGAAACAATTTTATCATACTGGCTCGTGTACCTGACCTTGCAGGCTGCTGTAAGACGACGCTGGCGCGCGCCGCCGCCAGCAACTCGGGCGCCACCCTCATCCCGCTGGCAGGCGCGCAGCTGTACTCGATGTACGTGGGCGAGGGGGAGAGCCTGCTGAGGTGAGGCGGTGGCGTGAATGTAACCGGGGTCATGCCTCGTCCGACCCCCGGCACCCCCATGAGAGCCGATATGCACTCGGCGCACAGTGTTTTATCCTCTGGCGCGCCGACCACCCTATTGCGCAGGGATACTTTCAAGCGTGCTCGGCAGGCTGCGCCCTCCATAATCCTGCTGGACGAGGTCGGCGCCCCGACTCGGCGACCTCCCCCCCCCCCCCCCCCCTTCCCCTCTCAAATCTTCCCGAAAAATACCCCCCTGATTCAATAAGAAAAAATCCGCTTCCAATCGCTGATGGTGATCATCGACTTATTTGCCCGCTCCTGCATCTGCCGCAGATCGACGCCATCGCCGGCAAGCGCAGCGAGGGGGCGGCAGGCGCGGCGGAGTCCGGCGGCGCGGGCGTGCGACTACTGAGTGCCATCCTGACGGAGATGGACGGCCTGGAGTCGGCGGGCGGCGTGACGGTGGTGGGCGCCACCAACCGGCCGGGCGCGCTGGACGCGGCGCTATGCCGCCCCGGCCGCTTCGACGTGCTGCTGTTTGTTCCGCCGCCTGACGAGGAGGGCCGTTTGCAGACGCTGCGTATCCACACGCGTGGCATGCCACTCCACGTGAGCCCCCCTCCACACCAATGCTGCGCCGACCCGATTCCAAAGTATGTCACCCGGTATCGGTGCATGTTATGGTCCTCGTACTCACGCCTAACTGAGGCGTGTCCTTCTAATACTGGCAGCTCTTAACACAGAGGATTACTGGTCTTCGGTTTGAGCGAATACCTGTAGCTATCTGGCACCCAGATACAGTCATGTCATTTATTGCAATTATACAATACTATAGCCGCGTTCATTTATTTTTTGAGCGATGTATTTTGACCGACCGTCTACATCGATATCCGCTAGCGACTATATTTGCCCATATATATCACCATATGCGATAAAATATATGGCGACCATGCGATATTATGTTATATTACGCATGACTACTGGTACATTGATATGTATATACCACTATATGTCGTCTTCGTTGACGACGACAGCTAACTCGTTTTGTCGCCATATTATACCGTCGTACTCAGGCCATACCCTATGAGAGTTACTTGATCTGCAGTTGCACTACCCAACCTGGGGAACTTTGGAAGCCCCGATTCCGGTCTGGATAAGCGTGGGAGCCGGAATCCACCTGGCTGGCTCGAGTACTGGGCGCGCTGCATGCGCCTGCTACCCCGCCACAGCCCCCAGTTCACAGTTCACAGGCGCTGCATGCGCCTGCTACCCCAGCCACAGTTCACTGCGGATATTCCACCCACGGTGCAGGGGGATGTGGACCTGCCGGGCGTGGCTCGCGCCTGCGAGTTCTACACTGGCGCGGAGCTAGCCGCCGTGTGTCGCGAGGCGGCACTCGCCGCACTGCGGGAAGATATCCAGGTACTGCACGCGGGCCCGTGATGCTGCGGCCCCGCGACCGATCCAATCCTTCCCCGCTGCGATTTTTTCACAGCGCCGATGCGTGGGCAGTATGATCTCGACATCGCGTTTGGTGCTCTCATGGCTCCATCTCGCGACTACATGATCAGCGGGTGTAAACTCGCGATTTTTTTCTCGCGTTCCTATTCGTTCACACTCTTATAATACGGGCAGTCCACACAGTATCGAATGGTTCTATGGCGTACGGAATCAACTCCCGAGCTGCTACCCTTTATAGATAATGTCAGGCTTTAACCCCCGGCCTCTACCTCGACTCGGGGGAGTGGGTTCGACTCCGAATCGACTCGCAGTTCAAACCAGCGCCCCTCGACAGCAACTCCTTGCGTTTAGGCAATTTATTGTCGTGGGGTGGGGGGGGGGGTGGGGGGGGGGGGGGGGGGGGGGGGGGGGGGGGGGGGCAATATATGACGCTGCGGCGGTATACTGTCGTATGTGTTGAGAGAATATTAAAATAGAACAATGAGAGCAAAGTGTTAAGAATAGGTTAATATGCTAACCGCTGGTATCCAGAAGCCTCAGTATGTCCTCTGACCACTCTGTCTGCTGATACTTGTGCAGGCAGCTGCCTGCATCACCGCGCGCCACTTCCGCGCCGCGCAGACAATGGTGAAGCCCGCGCTCACTGCAGAGAAGCTGGCGCAGTTTGCCGCGTGGGGACGGGGAAGCAAGTAGGCGGCCCCTCCCGGTGGGCAATCCGATGCGACGCTCCGCCACTGGCCATCGACCGGTCACTACTACAGCAGTGCCTCCCCCGACCACGCCACGGCACCGCGGGTACCTTCTTGGCGTCCGCATATCATTACGAGGGGGTTCCTATTGACGTACCCCAACCGTGATGATCGCTGGGGGGGAGGGGGCGGGGGGGGGGGGGGGGGGGGCAGCAGGATCCCTCCCCATTCCCGCCGTCTATCTATGAGGCCACAACAATCAGATTTAGGCAAATATGCACACAGGCAGAGGAACACTCACTCTGCGGAGCAAACACTCAGTGTTGTACATGCTGCTGTACAATTGTTCCGGGTGCCCCCCAAAACCGAAGCTTGAGATGTCAAGGCGGATGGCCGCTGCCTCCTCACTGGGCGGCTGTCTTTCGCCAAAACTGTGACCCTGAAGACAACTGACCACTGTGACCTGAGGAACTGGCACACCAACTCCACTGTCACCGAACACGCTTGTGTGGGCAGGTAAATAGACAGTGATAACAAAACTAGTGTAACAGCTGGAGGGAAACAAGTTGGCAGCACGGGAAACGAGGGTGTGAATAAACGGATAAACCTTTGCCTCGTGCGTAGGCAGGAACTGCATTTGTTACAAGTAAGCGTACATATTATTATGCGTCCACGAAGCGGGCGAGGTGATATACATACATGTGCTTCAGCGGGCTCCATCAGCGCCATATATACAGCAACGTCTCTCCTTTTCGCTCCAAGTTGAACGACCCCGGCAGCGAGGCAGACACGACGGGGCGCAACGACCGTGGGATGAGCTATGCTGCCCTCACATGAAGTCATCATTGCCATCGCCGTCATTGTCCTCGTCCCCGTCACTCTCCTCTGCATCATCGTCATCATCATCGTCCTCCCCCTCCCCCTCCCCCTCCTCCTCCTCCTCCTCCCCATCATCATCATTACCACTGCTTTCGTCCGTGTCGGTGTCTGGGAGTCCACCGTCTTCTCCGGGCTCAGGGACAACCCTGCTGTGGTTTTCTATTTGCCAGCCATACTGGGGGTCCCAGTCAAAGGGCTGCCCGCCAAACTCCGGCATTCTCGACGCCAGGTCAGGGAGGTCCGGGTTGTTCACAGCATCTCGCAACTGGACGCGGATCCTGCCGTCTGTCGACAGGTACCCGTGCTCGCTCGTCAGCTTGCTGGCAGACACGACGGCGTAGCCCCTCCGCTGCCGTGACGCAACGTCTTCCTTCGTGAATAAAAGCTCCTCCGTCTCTGCATGAAATGCATTAGCAACACGCCATCAGCGGCATGACTGGTAGCAACTCGCATGCAATAGCCAGATCTATCTTACGCAAGTGCAGCAATCAGAATTTAAATGTATTTTAGCCTTAAGGCAGTAAGTCAATAAACTAATGTGATAATCAGGCGTTTTGTGGTGTAGTCAAGAAGTCATTGCAATGTGGATTTGCTGTTTCCAGTATACACATAGCGGGACTGCAAGCGGCGCACCAATCTTGATGGGGGTGGCCGGAGTCGGCCGGGAGCACTTGTCGGCAGGGAGCAGGACCAGGTGGAACTGGATGATGACCGTGGAAGCGGCGCCCCAGTTTGATTTTCCGGCTGGGTTGATGAAGATGTGGAGGCACTTCTCCTGGGAGTTGCGCCTGGGCTTGATGAGAGCGGACAGCTCCCTGGGGCGGACACAAGAGCGGACACACGGCACTGGAATAAGCACTTGGCAAAACATCATAAGGATCAATCAAACAAAAAGAGAAAGACATCGACACGGGGACAAAGGCACACTTCCGTTGGAATCACCCGCAGTCTGTCTTGAGGCAGACATGGTGCGGGGGGGGGGGGGGGGGGGGGATCCCTCTGTGAATAACTGACTGCGCGCGGACTCGTCAAGTAAAGAGGCGGGGCCAGCGCGGGGCGCACCACATGGAGCCCTGGTAGGGGAACGGCTGCGAGGTGATGTCGCCAAACGCTTCGGGGTGAACACTCGTCTGCATGTCCCACTGGGATGGATGTCACCCGGCGCGCCGCATGCCCCGCGAGGATCAGAGAGAGAGGAGGAAAACATTGACCTCTGTCAACGCCCACAAAGGGACCGAGCACCAACAGCGATGGCCGCAGGAGCGGCAGCGCAGCGGACTCACCGTCACGTACGCCTGCCGCAGGTGGAGCGCGGTCACGAGCTTGTTGGAGCGCTTCTCAAAGTCGATGCTCAGCTTCTCCGCGGCGGCTGCCATCAGCCGGTAGGCCTTGGCCAGCGTGGTGCGGCGGACCAGCTTGGAGGGCTCCACCACGGTGCGGAGGTACGCGAAGCTGAGGTGGCTCAGGTGGTCAGCGGAGAACAGCGTCTTCAGGTGTGGGTCCGCGGACCAGGAGGAGCCGTCTGTGGCGCAGCACACGAAAGGCGTCTCAGCAGGCACTGCAACAAGCTCGCGGCGTGGAATTCCTCCGCCTTTCCGGCCCTTTTGCGGGTGGGAGGCAAACGACATAACGGAGAGGGGGGCTGCACGATGATTGTGCTGCAGCACATCCTGGCGCGCTTATCGGTGAAGGAGTCTGCGCACCGTAGGCAGCGCTGGCTTTCACACGCACGATGCCGAGCGCCTTGTCCTTGTGCTTGCACCACGAGATCATCGCGTCAAACGCGCACCGCACGCCGTCGCGCCCCCGGGCCGCCAGGTACGCGGTGATGAACTCCCCGAGCTCTTCGCTGCCCAGCACGGCGGAGCACAGGAGCGTGCCCTTGCAGTGGAGCTCGGTGAAGTGCCAGGCGAAGTGCCCCTGCACGTGCTCCTTCACCTGCTCCATCAGCGGCACGAACGCGCGCTGGCTGCCCGCGCCGTTGAGCAGGCTGAACACCTGCAGCGGGTTGACCGCCTTCTTGGTGCACTGCCTCATGACGAGCTCGCCCACTTTATCCACGAGGTCCGGGGAGACGCCGAGGTAGTCGGCCGCCACCAGGGTTTCCACAGCCGTCTTGCAGAACTCGTCCTTGGACGGTTTGATGGAGACCTTGGACTGCTTGATGAGCACGTCCACGCTGCCCTTGCTGGAGAATACGTACTCCAGCACGGCGTTGAAGCCGGCGGATGTGATGATGGGCGGCAGCAGCACGTACGCCGTGCTGCCGGCGTCCACGTCCTCCCCCAGCATGTCGTACAGCGTGGAGCTGCACGCCCTGAGGTAGTCCCTGTTTCCGAAGAACTCCTTGCCGTCGGCGGTGATGAACTTGGCATTGGCCAGCTGCGTTCGCAGAGCGACACGCGCACGCAGCGGCTCAGCAGCGCGTTCCGCTCTGACTGCGGCACCTGGCTCGGTGAACCGGTGCTCGTACGTGGAATGCGCTGGCTTTCCCGTATCCGCAGCAACAGCTGCAGCCGCACCTCGGGGTCGACGCGTAGCTTCTTCAGGTGCCGCTCCATGTCGCTCAACGCCGCCTCCCGGGCTAGCGCTCTCCGCTCGACAGCCTAGTCGAAGGCCCGAGCCGGAACGGCCTCTCCAGCGGCGAATTCAAGGCAGTACGTCACTGTTTCCAGCGCAACGCCAGGCGGATGATTGTCAAGGATGGCTGACGGGGCCGTACTCTCGCGGCGTGAACCTCGAAGAGTCGAAACGGGGACCCGCCAGGTGAGATGCGTGGTGTGTCGACGGTGATGAAGAGATGATATGCGCTGTTGTTGGGTGGCGGATGATCACGGATGCGCCGCTTCGTCGTCGTCAGGCATAATTTCGCGCGCGGCGCGCGCAAAACGCATATGGAATCGCGCTGCCACCTAAAGTAAGAGTACCTGGGTGCCAGTACCATTAGACCCCCATTACACAGCTGCTTGCCAGCGCGTCATCGGACAAGTTGATGACACACGAACGATCACAAATCGCCGTTATTTTCTATTCATCGTCGTTTTCTACCTGCTGTACTTTCATCCCCGCTCAATGCAGGCGGGACTCTTTGACTTCCCCTCCCCCCCCCCTGCTCGCTGCTCACGCACCTCGGTTCCCGGCGCAGACTCTCCATCATAAAATACTGGCTGTGCGTTTGGCCTACTGCCGGCACACAGCCTCCCGACCTTGTTGGAACAACGGACCGCGGGGCCGAGCTGCCGCGAGGCGCGTGCCGAGCCGTCGCGATGGGGTCCTCCCACTGGCTGGTCCCTCTCATAGTTATGCGCGAGGTCGGTGCCACGCTGCTCCGACGCCTCCTGCTGCGACGCAAGATGGTACGGCAGCCGATGGCATCCCGTGCCCCGCCGACGTGGGGAGCGCTAGATACTCACACGCTGCTTCTCGCCGAACCTATCTCCCCGCACGCAGGTGGAGTCGTGGTCGCTGACCCTCGAGTGCGCCATCAGCGTCTTGCGGGGCGTTCTTGCGAACATGGTAACCGAGGCGGACGTGCGGGCGTACGAGCACGGTGCGGCATGCCACACGCCGCCAGATGCGCGTATCTGCGACCGTGACGCTCGTTCATGTGTGTGTGTGTGTGTGGGTGGGTGGGTGGGTGGGTGGGTGGGTGCACGCGTGCCCGCTACTGTCGAGCACTCGAGCTTGAGCGTTCATCTGGTAAAAATGTTGATATTACAACGACTTTTCCCCTTGGTCCGTTATACAAATATGCACGCTGAAACCGACGGACTCCTGGTCGTAGAGTCTGTGACATGCCTGAGGCTTGGTGCCCCCGCGAGTGACACCTCCCTCCCCAGCCCCTCCGGGCAAGGCACAGACATACAGATTCAAAAAGGTAGCTGCACTGCAAGCTGTCCGGCTGTGCATTGCAACTTTATTTGCAGCGAAGATACCTTGGCTGCCCGGCGCGAATACACTTTGCAACACAGGAAAATTGTCGCTAAAAGTGCCCTCAACACAACAGTTGGTATATACGCCCAGCAGCACCAGTTCTTGTCTACAGTGCTGGTTTTCATGGGTCCAACACGCCATGTCCCACTTGTTTGCGCCAGCAGGCTCCGACCAGGATAGGCAGAAGCTGGTGCAACGGAGGACAGCTTACGAGAGTTTCATCGACTCGATGAGCAAGGGGAGCCCGGCGTTCCCAGGCACGGCCGCTCAGCTGGGGAGCAGGCAGGATAAGCTGCTCCGATGGGGCGCACATGGACGCTGAGTTGCCCCCCCCCCCCCCCCCCCCCCCACACACACACACACACCTTCCGCTCTCCTCCCTGCGCAGGGTGCGCCGTCACGCCAGAGCCCATGGGGCACCTGAAGGCGGAGCGCTACACGCCGCCGCAAGCCGGCAACGACACGCCATCGCACTCCGTGATTCTGTACATGCACGGTGGGGCGTACGTCACTGGCTCCATTAATACACACCGGATGCCGATGTCCCATCTGGCGGCAGCCACCGGCATCCCTGTGATCGGTGCGAAGCTGGCATTGCCCCCCCCCCCCCCCACCACCACCACCACCCCCCACCTCCCTACTCACCATGTTGCTATATATATATATATATATATAATATTATATTATATTATATATCCATATATATATATATATATATCCCATATGTATAGATATACATATGTATGTGTATACATATGTATGTATATATACACATACATATACATATATCTATACACATACATATACATATATCTATACATATATCTATATAGATAGATGTATATACACATAGACATATGTACACACATATGATATCGTGATTGTCAAGTATATGTAGGTGCTGTCATGTTTATGAACTCGCCATGGCAGGTTTGAAACATGTGAGTGCGCCATGCGCGCAGGCTTTGACTACAGGATGATACCGGCGCACCGCTTTGACGCCACCCTGTCTGACGCGCTGACCGCGTTCGCGCACCTGCGCGACGCGTGCGGGGTGCCGCCGCAGCGCATCATCCTGGCCGGTGACTCGGCCGGCGCCCACCTGGCCATGGTGCTCGCGCTGGAGCTCGCCGCCACCCGGCAGCAGGTACTCGCTGGGCGCCGGCTACGGGGCGTAGTAGCTGCTACGGCTTTGCTCTCAGATAATGCGGGTAAAGCACGTCGCTGCACGTAATGTTGCACCTAAGAGTTGTTAAATGTGTTTCCTGCTTGTGTGCATGGTAACTGCTGTCTCCTGCGTTTGCAAAGTGAAAAGAATGGTGTATACTATTAGGGCAATCGGTTGTAGTATCGCACCGCCCCCCCCCCCCCCCCCCGGGCGCCTTGGGGGTTTGCTGAGTCGCACCACCGGGTGCGTGCAGGCGCCCGGCGCCTTGCTGGCTCTCTCGCCCTGGGTGGACCCCGCCGCATCGAGCGCCGCCTCAAAGGACGGCTTCCAGCGATGGCAGCACATCGACTACTTGGGAGCCGGCGCGCCCTTCCTGAGGCTCGGCGCGCTCGGGCTCGGCCAGGCAAGGCGGCCTGCCTGAGTGCCGCCGGCGTGTGAGCGTGTGAGCGCACGCGGGGTGGCACATCAGTAGCGTAGCTGACAGCATGGGCGTGCAGGGAGACAAGTACCGCTCGCTTCTGTCACCAGAAGCGGTAGATTCGATGCGGCAGCACCTGCCAGAGTGCCTTGTCCAGGTGGGTAGCTCCCCGCCAGCCTGCCTGCTGGCTGAGCAGTGCTGAGCATCGGCGTGGCTAATCGTGTTGAGATATGCCCGGCGGTGGTGGGCCGCTCAACAGTGCGGCGACCGCGAGTGCTTCTACGACGCCATTGCCGAGTTCGCGAGCCTGGTAAACGGCGACGAGGCCAGCAAGCGCGTCCACCTGGAGGTATGTCCCAACAGTTGGGCGCGGCTGACATGCTGTGTGTGTGGTGCGCGGGATGGGTTGTTTGGGGGGGGAGGGGGGGGGCATCAGACGACTGACTGCCTGGTGCGCGTGCGGCCTGGGCGACGCTCTGTTTGCAGGTGTTCAAGGACCAAGTCCACTGCTTTCAGAACTTGGGGGAGCTCAGCCCGTGCTCCATGCAAGCCCTAGAGTCCGCGGCCGCATTCCTGGCGAAGTTTAGATAGGCCAGGCTGATGCTTTGTCGCTGTAGATCAGGCCTGAACACACAACACGTGTGTTCATACTGGTAAAAAAGGTGCCGTCAAAATAGCGTGCAGCAACATTCCATGCGTGTTGTAACCCTGCTTGGAAGGCCATACATGTTGAAATAGACCGGATGCGCAGATGCGAAAAATGATAATAATGACTGGCCAGTATTCTCCGGGCCTCGCCATGGGTTATGGCATCTGTGAGCTATTTGGACCGCTGGGCAGTAACGCAGCATGGAGTACATTACCCATTCACCATTTATAATCTCGCAACTGGCAGCTATAACAGGAGCACAAGCAATGCAACGTGTTAAAGTCGCGTATTGCCGTGCCGCTATGCTCCAAAACCATCAGCCAAAACCCCTAATTCCTGTCAGATGCAGAATTACGCATGGCAAGGATGTGTTTGAACCGCAAGTAACTGCTGGGCGCTAGACACCACTACGCGCTTTTACCGCATACAATTGTGCTGGTCTTACCCGCCAAACACCAATCCTCTATGCAATGGCTATATTCTGGTATGATGTGTTTATTTACAACACGTGCAGCGGTACATAAATCAGGGACGAAGCCGTCGCGGGGTACGCGTACCGCTACTAGCAGAAAGGGGCATTTTGACTATCCATCGAATATCCGAGAGAATCGGCGCGTCTCTCTTTTATTCACAGAAAACATCGATATTGCTTCATCCTTTCAACCGGGAAACAATAACAAGGCGACGCATTATATCGCGGGCTGCTCACTGTTGTACCGTACCATTACATAAATTATTGATACACTCGGTACCGGTAAGAGAATCGTTATAAAAGCAGCACTGCTACGTTGTGTAGGGAGCAGTGTGTACAGGGCGGACGACACGATGATATCAGGATCCCCATGTATCGCTAAATATGCCGTCCCTGCAAATAAGCAGCTTCAAAGCACTTTTTGGCGGTATTGCCATGTTAGCACGTGCGGCGGCCGTGCCCCGCACGCGGGTCGGTGCTGACGTACTGGTACTATTTTGTTGTGAATAATAATAGCTTGGAATATAAGAATCAATACCAGGGCGTGGCGCTTTGGCAACTGTGATCCGCCGGCGCTGAGTGGGGTGGGGGGTGGGGGCACTCGTTTCAAAGTCTATAGAAAAAGCCAATCGACCGCGTTAGTTCGAGTCTCAGCCCGGGAGGCGGTGTTCTGACAAAACGATATATATGAAGTAACTCGACAGTTGAATTAGCAATGCGTCGATTTTTTAGAAATTTTTTAAAGAACGGGTTCTATATCACTGGCCTACAGTTCCATGAATTGCATTGCCAGCGCTTTGAAGTACCAGCAGCGAGCGTTTGCATTGCCAGCGCTTTGAAGTAGTCGCTACCAGAGTTTTTTTTTCCATTACCAGCAGCGAGTAGCGAGTACCAGTACCAGTACCTCCCAGCCGTGAGATCGTAATCGGACGGCTATGTAATTAAGGACCGTGGGCGGGCGGGCGGGTGGGCGGGTGGGCGGGTGGGTGGGTGGATTATAGTACTTAGTATTTCATGCCAGTAGATAAGCGCTTTAGTCATGCACCTGCAGGCCCGATCCGCTGCACATATGGGTACCCGTACGGCAATAAAGCTCACCGCCGAAAAATCGACGCTTCGCTGGATGAATGAGGGGGGGGGGGGGGGGTACCCTAGATACCCCAAGGCCCTACCTGGTGGTACGGACGGCCCGCGTATGTCGGTGAAAAGTGGCCGCACTCGTTACACATGGCCGGGTTAATCGACTTTTTCGGGGGGCTATGCGCGGCGCTGCCAGTTTGCATGCTGCTGATGTGAAGTGTCTACATATTTATGGCTAGCGTTGACATCGTGTACCCTTGACGACACCCTAGCATGTGACCGCATGGATCCGCGAGTGGTTAGGGGTTTCACGCCACCGCAACGCCGACAGGCGTAACCTATCGCAATGAGGGCGCATGGAAGGCATAGATAGCGGGTTTGGTGAGCTGGTTTCGGATGAGGCTCTAACTGCAGCGTTGTATGTATGTTTTGCGAAAAGCGCTCGCCTACATACATGCCCCCGACGTTGAGTGCTCTCCGCGCCTTTGCGAATATGTTCCGTGATAATATAGAAGTACGGTTTTGGACGGTTTTGACGGTTTGGCTGGACGGTTTTGACGACGTGGTTATGCTGTATACAGCACGTAGTATATCACATTCGTGTGCCCGCAATGAATTCAGCATGCCCTCGAGACATCGCAAATAAATGGCGATGCGCAATCATCATTGACACTTATGAGTATTTAACTGCATCTTGAAAGATGCAACGACCTTTATAAGTGACATGGCCATCTTCAAAAGCGCAAAGTACTGGAGTCAATGTTGTCAGTGGGTGATGACGTTGAGTACTACCACGCTTGACCCCCAATTTGATGAATCCACTAAGTACTGCACCGCAAAGCTAGGCGTGTTGGCTAAGTCTGATTAAGGCATTCCGTGGAGCCGCGCGCTCCGAAACCACACAGTATTTGTTACGCAGCAGCGACTCTATAAAGCTACATCAGTTAGTTACATATCGAAATCCCCCTCGCTATCGTCTCCATCATCGCAGCTGTGCGTGTTTTTATTCTTGCGCTTGGGCTTGGGCTTTTTGGGCAACATGGCGAGCTACTCCTATAACTTGTTGGGTGAGACCTAGCTTGTCAAGCTGGTTACGCCTTTGGTCCATGAGATTTCGACGTTTGTGGCAGTCTAGTCGCAACATCACGCCTCCCACATCTAATCATTGGTGTCTAAACGCAACACGTACTCGCACATGTTCCTCTGCACTTTCATCACCAACGTGGTGTTGGCATATATGTTTTGATGCTTGCCATGTTCACGGCGTCCTAGCCACCCACTTTCTCGTCGCGGATCTGGGCCCCGACTTCACACACACACACACAAACACACACACACACAAACACACACACACACACACACACACACACACACACACACATGTATATATGTGTGTGTGGGAACGTATATATGTATGTATATATCCACTGTGAGATTCAGATGTGACATACAGGTGACGAAGCACTACTACTAGCGACTATTATTTATCCGTGAAGGCTGCTGCTGGTGGCGGCACGTCCATCCAGTTACGTGCGAGTACATCCGGCGTTATTGCCGGCGGGCGATAAATCCTTTTTGTCATCATTCTGGTAGTCGTACCAGCCCGGTGAAGCGTACATGGCACTGACGTACAAGGTACAAGGTTGTCCGTGTAGTACCGGGTAGTACGCGATATATTTATTACGCCGGTACCGGGTATCTTTTACGAACCCTAGTCGTCCTGTGGATAACTACGACTATTAGTACATGGGAGCGCAAATCGCAGCCGTACGTACTTGGTAACACTGGGGAATTTGTAGTACTAGTACTGCTGATCGGGCCTGCCAGCCGTCCGATCAAAGGTCATCAGATGGGCGGTTTGGCTGCCATGTTTTGCCAAAGAGTGCTCACGTTACATAAATATTCGCGAGGGGGAGGGCGGGGGCAGGCAGCGGTTTGCCGAAGAATGTTTATATTACAATATTCGCGACAGCTGCCATCGGGGGATGTGGCCCGGGGGGGGGGGGGGGGGGTGCGGGGGCGGGGGGACCACGCCCGCCCCGCCCCCCCCCCGCCCCCCCTCGCCGCCAGCCGCTCCCGCCTGGGGGGGGGGGGGGGGTAAAGGGGGCGGGGGCTACTGCTTGTTCTTGTTCTTGCGTGCCGGGGGGACCCTCCGCTTCGACGATCTCGCTGCCTCCGCCTCCGCCTCCGCCTCCGCCTCCGCCTGCGCCTCCGACTCCGCCTCCGACTCCGCGACCGTCAGTTTCTTACCTCGGCGTTTCTTCACTGGCCTCTTCCGCTTCTTGTCATCCGTCAGTGTCTTCACCACCCCGGGAGGCTGTGCCGTCGACGACGCCGCCATGAGCTTCCTTACCTTCGCGTCGGGACGCCCCCTGTGCCCAGACACCCACAACAAGCCACAATAGTTTCGCCTTTAAGCGGCTGAGGATGCGGCCTCCTCGGCCACCACGAGTTGCGCCGCTGGCACTGTGGAAGCCTTGGCGTTGAGGTGGGCCTTACGGCGCTCCCGGACGAACCTGCGCGCGGCACAAGTTAGCCACGAGTGGGTGCGTGCTAATGCGGAGGATGGAGTGTTTTGTTGCGCGCCCACCTTGTCACGGGTTTCCTCATGTCTTTCTCGTCCTCCTCGATGCCGGCGGCGCGGACACGCGAGACAACAAGGCTCGCCGCCCACTTTTGCCCGGGGGGGCGAGGTCGGCCATGGCGCTGTGAGCGGTGAAGGGGGGGGGGGTGGGGGGGGGGGGGGGGGGGGGGGGGGGGGGGGGGGGGGGGGGGGGGGGGGGGGGGGGGGGGGGGGGGGGGGGGGGCGGCCGAGGTGGAGAAACTAACACCCAGTCGACGACCGCCTTCCGCAGCAGTCAACGACACATTGGAGGCGAGGAGCAGCGCGCCACTACTATTTTTATGCACGTATTGTCAAGAGCTAGTCGGTGCGGCATTGTGTCGGTGTAATTTCGCAATGTTTATTGTTGAAGTAGCACGGCGTAATGGATACGGCGAGTGAATCCGGGATAATGTGTGCGTTGAATGTGCGCGCGCAGCGTTGTGCGGCGGTGTGCGGCGGTGTGCGGCGGTGTGCGGCGGTGTGCACCGATGTTAATATAGTGTGAATATTATATCGGCCGTAGACGATCAGGTCTGGCAGCACCGCCCGTGCTTGTAAATAAGCGACAATGGGTCTAGTCTCCCGCTAGTCTGTGCACCGCAAGTGCACTCCGCAAGCCTCGCCTCCATCCGCGTCGGAACCGGTAGTAAGTGTTGTTGTGTGCGCACATCGTGACAACATTACACGGTGGCAATTGCAATTATTAGCGGTGGATAATGTGAAGGCGTTTTCGAAATCGACAGAGAATGAGGCGGTGCTGGCGGAGTGCATTGGCGGTGCACAGAATAGCGTGTTGCTGGGGTTTTGGCTGCATCGGACGCCGTATTCCCACCCATCCGGCACGGAATGTCCGGTTTTCACACATTTGTGTGTTAATAAAGCAGTGTGAATATTACGCGTCTTTTACGCCGGGTGGATGGGCATCCGGCGTCCGATGCACCCCAATTATTTGCAGCACGCTACTCTACGCACCCCCAACGCACTCCGCAAGCCTCGCCTCCATCCGCGTCGGAACCGGTAGTAAGTGTTGTTGTGTGCGCACATCGTGACAACATTACACGGTGGCAATTGCAATTAGCGGTGGACAATGTGAAGGCGTTTTCGAAATCGACAGAGAATGTGGCGGTGCTGGCGGAGTGCATTGGCGGTGCACAGAATAGCGTGTTGCTGGGGTTTTGGCTGCATCGGACGCCGTATTCCCACCCATCCGGCACGGAATGTCCGGTTTTCACACATTTGTGTGTTAATAAAGTGTGAATATTACGCGTCTTTTACGCCGGGTGGGTGGGCATCCGGCGTCCGATGCACCCCAATTATTTGCAGCACGCTACTCTACGCACCCCCAACGCACTCCGCAAGCCTCGCCTCCATCCGCGTCGGAACCGGTAGTAAGTGTTGTTGTGTGCGCACATCGTGACAACATTACACGGTGGCAATTGCAATTAGCGGTGGGTAATGTGAAGGCGTTTTCGAAATCGACAGAGAATGAGGCGGTGCTGGCGGAGTGCATTGGCGGTGCACAGAATAGCGTGTTGCTGGGGTTTTGGCTGCATCGGACGCCGTATTCCCACCCATCCGGCACGGAATGTCCGGTTTTCACACATTTGCGTGTGAATATATATATTGTGAATATTCCGTAGGCGTCTTTTACGCTGGGTGGATGGGCATCCGGCGTCCGATGCACCCCGAATCTCACCAACACGCTACTCTACGCACCCCCAACGCATTCCGCCAGCCCCCCCTCTTTCCGCGCAGGTCCTACGTTCCATTGTATGTATATACATACGTACATGTACTGCTCCGAAACCAGCCCAAACTTAATGAGTGCACAAGTGTAAATGGGGGGGGGGGGGGGGGTGGGGGGGGGATGTGGCGGCGGGGCATCCACTCACACATACCCCGGCGATGCATGACAAATATTACATGCCGTGGCGGGTCGGCGGGCCGACCCGGCGGGCCGACCCGGCGGGGGGGGGGGGGGGGGGGGGGGGGGGGGGGGCGTCTATTCAACTACACGTGCGACAGTGTCGTTTCGTGGAGCAGTATATGTGCCCGGCCTCATTTATACCGCCCCCTACCTGCGCTGCATGGTCTACCCCTAAGAATTACTTAGCACAAACCGCCATTACTTAATAGGAACCTAGCACAGCCAGGCTTATATGCCCGCTTTTTCCCGATCAACTTCTACGCACTTTCCGTCCCTCAACCGCCGGACATGGGGGTTAAGCCGCCAGCCTCGGCAGTTGCTTAGCCAGACTTGGCATCCCGTACCGTGTCCATGGCTTCGCAGCTCTGCCGCTGGCACACGCCGAGTCCGGCGCTTGCTGCCGCGGGGTTGCGCACGCATGCACGCACGGTAATACGCCGCCGACGCCGCCACGCTTACTTCCACCACCTTCGCCAGCCGCAGCTTCGCACGCCTTTCCGCCGACATACGAAACGCACGAATCCCCCCCCGTCCCCGCGTCATGTATATTATATTCGAGGCGACTATGCGGGGCGCAGCACACGCCGCGGCGTGGGTCGGCGGAGCGACAGGCGGCGGGAGCCCTAATGGCCGGGCAGTATCCACACCCACACAGGCACCGCCGCTCACCTCCGACGCGGATGAACCGCCTCCCAAAGGAAACATGCCGGTTGGTGGTAAGCCCAGCAGGCGTGCGTGGGGTGCCGGTGCCGGTACTGGTGCGACGGAGCTGTCGCGTCAGGAACCGCACCGCATGTGGAGCAACACATGGCGGTGCCGGCCCCACCTATGTCTAGGGCCACCTCCTCACAACACCCCGCCACGATGGCGTCGGCCACCGCCGACGGCGCCGTTGCGGGGGGGGACGCCCTGCCAGGCGACGATGATGCGCCTGGTGCGCCGCGTCAGGAGGCGGAGGAGGCCGTGGTCGAGGCGACTGATCGGGCTGAGGGGATTGTCGAGGCGAGCGAGGCTGCGCTCGCGCCACCCGCCCCGCAGCCACCTGCGGGACATGCCGACTTGCTCGTCGCCATGTTGACCGGAGCACTACGAGCAGTGGCGGGAGGCGGCCACATGCACTATCATGTGCGTGTCCTGGCCGGACGCCCGTCATGCGTGGACTGCGGCCAACGGACGGACTGGGAGTGTTGCTGCGACGGCACCCCGGCTTTGTGCGGCCCCAAGTACCCATGCATGGCGACCCATCAGCGGGCAGTCCCCTGCCCGACCACGGCCACGAAGAGGGCGGAGTTCCGCCATGTCAGGGACGCGTTCCACGACGCGACTCGCGCCGCCGTGTGTGAGGCTTCCGAGAAGGCACGCGCGGCTGGTAGGGTGCGCAGGGTGAGGCGGCGGACGGCCCAGGAGCTGAAGGAGAGCGAGACATGCCGTCAGTGAGGTCGGGCGCAATGTCATTGGGTGGGGCACACGGACGTGTAACACTTGCACTTTGCGCGTACTGCTGGGTTACATCCAGGCTGCGTCACACTATGCAACCGGAAAGGCTGCGTTGCTACTGCAAACAATGCGACGCCTCACTCTGTAGCAACCGCTGCCGCGCCTATCAAACAGCCGCTGCCCCCCCCCCCCCCCCCCCCCCCCCCCCGCGCGGGATCCCCGCCATCAGCAGCTTGCACTTGCACTTTGCGCGTACTGCTGGGTTACATCCAGGCGGCGTCACACCGGAAAGGCTGCGTTGCTACTGCAAACGATGCTACGCCTCACTCGGTAGCAACCGCTGCCCCGCCCATCCCACTCGGGATGCTGAGAGCAGCTAAAGGGCACCGGGGGCGGGGCAAGAGGGAGCAGGGCCAAAGATTGTGGAAGAGCGGGGACCCGCTTGCATGCCATCGTATTATATCTTGCACAATATCTGTTGCTGCACTCATATCTCACATCACTAGCTTAGCTATAGTGATCCCCCCCCCCCCCCCCCCCGCACCGCGTACGCACAAGCCTGGGTATACGCATCAACTGCCCGCCGGGATGAGAAACTGGTATTGGTAGTGTGTCTGTGGGGTGGAGGGGGGGCAAAAGAGCTGCCAATTGCTGCCAAGCTGGTGCGTTACATTGGGGCAGGCGCTGGGCAGACAATTGGGGCTCGCTTCAGAGCATTGTCTAATGCCTATGCGGCTGCGCCGCCTCCGCCGCATGCAGACTCTGCGGGCTCACCAGCACCGCCACCTCAGTCATGCGGCCCTGCATCCCGCAGCCCGCCGCCGTCAGCCAGATCAGAGGTATCCAGAAGCCAGTGCTGGGGTTGTTGCGGCATGACCGCATAGTTTTCAGCGGCTGCCGTCCACAGCTTGTAATGCATCCCTTTCCGCCGATTCCGCTGTATGCGCTGTCTTGGCGCCGCGCTGCCCCGGCCGCCGCGCCTTGGCGCCGCGCTGCCCCGGCCAAGGCGCGCTGCCCCGGCCGCCGCGCCTTGGCGCCGCGCTGCCCCGGCCGCCGCGCCTTGGCGCCGCGCTGCCCCGGCCGCCGCGCCTTGGCGCCGCGCTGCCCCGGCCGCCGCGCCTTGGCGCCGCGCTGCCCCGGCCGCCGCGCCTTGGCGCCGCGCTGCCCCGGCCGCCGAGCCTTGGCGCCGCGCTGCCCCGGCCGCCGCGCCTTGGCGCCGCGCTGCCCCGGCCGCCGCGCCTTGGCGCCGCGCTGCCCCGGCCGCCGCGCCTTGGCGCCGCGCTGCCCCGGCCCGCGCGCCTTGGCGCCGCGCGGGGTATTGAGTCCTCCCCTCCCTAGTGAGCGCGTCCACCTGCGCCTTGCGCTCGGGGCCGTCCTCCTCCGTCACCACATTCTGCAACCCCCACCGCGTGACGAACCACGCAGCTCCTTGCATGCGCTTGTACATGTGCCCAAGCACCGCCTGGGGACGCGAAGCTCCTTCTCGGTCATGATCGCCTTCACCCGGGCCTCCTCGAGCAGCGGACCGGCGTTAAGAATGGAAAACGTTTCCATGTGGTGCAAGCAGTCCTCCATGACCCAGCCGGACTGCACCGTCACCTTGCCTGACCCTGCAGTCATGGAGGGGAATGCCGTCACGCCCACGCCCACGCCCACGCCCACGCCGCCCCACGCCCGGGGGGGGGGGGGGTGGTTACCTTTCGATTCTTGGACACTGCAAACGAAGGGCGCAACCGTCCATACCGTCTTCGCCAACGGGGTCCTCCCCCACGCCCATCACATCGTCCACCTTCGAGCCGCCGTCGTCCGAGACCGGCGCCGGCGGGCCGTTTCCGACGGCTGCAGCTACTCCTGCTGCCGCCCCTGTTGTTGCTGCTGCTGCTGCTGCCGCCCCTGTTGCTGCTGCTTGTGATAAGGCGGCCTTGCGGCGCAACTTAGCCGCACGCTTCAACGAGTGGCTACAGTTCGGGTATTTCCGGAAGTGCCGCTCTCGCGCCGTCCTTTCACTACTACCCGTCACGATGCCGTGGCAGTGCTTGCATGTGTACACGCCATCCTTCGACACACTCGCTATCCATCCCTTTGCCGGCATGCCTGCTGCCGCGCGCGGCACTGTGAGATTCAGATGTGACGTAAATGTGCCCTACTGGTGACGAACGACGACATACGGGGACGATACGGGACGGACGAGGGACGTGGATTTCATACCCAGTAGCGACGACTATCGCGCGCGACCTGTAAAGTACTATATGAATTTCTCGTTTCCATAATTTCATCAAATTGATATGCGCACGCGGGCTCGCGTGTCGCCCGCCGACGCGGAGCACCCGGGCTAAGTACAGGCGGATGTACGCACTCATTGCACATCGCCGCACATCGCTGACCGCACATCGCTGACCGCTGACCCCGCGGTGTGCCGCGATGTGCGGCACGACGGGCGGAGGTGTGGGCGGATGTAGGTGGTACGGTAGGTGGTAGGCGGTAGGTGGTGTTCGTAGGTGCGCGTTTTAATGCAGCCGCCCTAACTGCTGATGATTGTGTAACGCCCCAGCACGCGCATGAAGTACGGGGTCGCCTCACGGTCACCGCCGCTCACCGTTGAATCAAGCGCGGACAGCCGCGCACTCGCATCTGTGTTGCCTGCCGGTGGTGGGTTACATCCACCCCAACTCTCAACCCCCCCCCCCCCCCCCCCCCCGCCCCCCGTATAGTGGTCCAAGGTGGGACCTCTAACAAAGTGGCCCCTCCAACATGGTTCCCTTAATAAGGACTACATATACAGAAAACTAAATATTGTTTTGTCGTTGGTACGGGGCGCGGGACTATCACTGTACCCGCAACGAAGAGTAGTGTTAATATCATCTTACGAGAACAAGTAGACAAAGACAGCACCTGACGCGGACGCAGCACCGTGCGCGGCACGCGCGCGTGCAACTTCATCGGCTCTTAGCGCGTGCGGATATAGCCGTGCCGCCATGGCGCCGATCGCGTGCGTCTTGAGGCCGCGCCCATTGTCGGGCGGGCCTCTTTCCCCTTGTCTTGCATGTGAGACGCATAGGCGGCTGAGCGTGTGCACGAGACTTTGAGTGACGGCGCGTAAAGCTGGTATTCGCATAAGCGGTACGGCATGCACGGCTCGCTAGATGAGCCGTGTACCATATGGCGATTTTACTATTATTCTCATTACGGCCCACGGCTCCCGAGCTGTGTGCCGGTCAAAAAAGAACACGGCTTTGGCGGCGAGTACATTCGATTGTTCATAGCATATGAAAGCGCGACCCCTGCGCGCCCGTACCGTTTCTGCCTCTTGTTCCACCCGCATATGGCTACAGTCACCACCCGCCTCCGACATTCACCACGGTCCGCCACATCCGCCAGCAATATGGCGCCCGCGTCCCGGGCCGGACTTGCTCGATAGGCCTCCGGGCAGCCCCCGCCCTCCCCCGCCCGCACGAGATGCCGGTCCGCACCGTTGACGTACGGTAGCCCGCCGACCAGTGGCCGCTACCGCCGCCCGCCCGCGAAGCTCCTCTCCCCGATGCTAACCCCCGTACTTGCTTGAGCTCGCCCAAGCACCCAGCCGCCATCCTCTCCTACCGCGCGACCTGCCTGCATTCTGGCTCGCAGTCGCCAGGGTTGCGCGCGGGCGCTACGGCGCTTCTTACGCCCGTCCGCGGTGCGAGAGATGTGTGGATGGTGGAGCGATACACGACCGGTGCCGAGTAGCCATGTTCCGACAGTGCGATAGACGACCCGTATGTACTGCGACTCGAGCTGTATACCGGCCCCCATCACAATAGTGCGAATACTAGGGAACGGGAAGAACATATTTTCGGATTTTGGGAACACGGCCGGAGCTGCGAGCCGAGTATCGCAACAAGCCGTGTTCATAAGAGCCGTGTACCATTTTCTATCGCGAATACAAGCTTTAGGAGTTAAGAGACGGAGATCGGCGTGAGAGACGAGGATCGCAGCGTGTGAACACTATAATTTGCGGCGGCAGCCGGGAGGAAGGGCAAGGGATGAAAGGCCTAAGAGGGTTGACACTGTCACATGGGCGGTAGAGGGTAGTATCAACAAATTACATATGCGTCGCACTATTATCATGATCATCGCCATACTTAATTGCATCTTGTTCACCGCTGACTTGATTGCCATGCATTATGCTAGCACTCCCCACTTTCTGCTTGGCACTTTCCTCTCGCTAATGCTAAATTGTTGCCCCATGCTCGCATGCAGGTTTACCTAGCATGTATTTACGGGAGGCAATGTGACGCAACTGCGGAATTGCCCAGAAGCGCTCTCTGTCCGTCGTTGCATGGTAGTTGCTTTGCGTGGTTAGTATTGGATCTATCGCTACCTCCCTGACGACTCACTGGTATTCTGTCATGCTGGACAGGATATCCAAATTGGACACTCGCCTAGTAGGGCAGAGTGATGACCCATTGGAAACCCTAAATGTAAAAACACATCCTAGAAAACATTTTGAAATGAACGAGAAATCACTTTCCACGAATAACGCGCAAGTACTGTCTGCATACAATTATATGCAAACCCGATTTGTATATTATAGTCCGCCCCAGTTTATGGGTTTCCTCCTTGCCTGACTACCGCTTTTCCGGCTACATGTGATGCTAAGGGGTACGGGTTACTAGTTCACCCCTCGCTGCGCCCGTTCATAATGTGCAGCAGGAGTAGACATAGCGACTAAAACCTGCCGTATATATAATAATAGCTGAGCCTGCTGCCATCTTCCAGTGCTGGCGGAAAAGTTTCCCTGTGTTAATGCACAAATAAGGATTAAACCACACGCAAATTTACCAGACTTGAAACAATGTTGCCAGTCCTGTCCCGGCCGGAGCCGGAAAATATCTGGTATCAGCAGTGGCGCGACCTGCCGCCACCTGCGAAAGGACCGCGTGTAGCAGCAGCAGCAGCAGCGATCGACGACGATGACGACGACGACGACGACGACGACGACGACCGGCAGCAGTTTTCCCCCTACTTGGCCATCGCACCACCATCAGAATGGCGGCACTCTGGTAGCCGTCTCTGCCTCTGGCAGCTCAGGAACGCTAACCCTGGCTAGGGCGCATCACTCTTGAATCCTCCAGCCCCTCGGCCGCTCTTGGTTCGTGGTCGCCGAAGCTTGTGCAAGCTCAGAACGCCGTTTTCCGGCCGGCGCCGAGCGGATTTCCTTTCGAGCAGACTGCCAGGGAGGGTGGGCACCGCGGAGGGCGCCTGCTGTAGGCCAGTGGCCGGCCGGAATAGGTCCAGACACGGCTGTGCCATCGGCGAGGGCTTCGTGAAAGGGCCCCGGCGGGAGGGGGGGGGGTAAAATAAAGAAAATTGTTTAACTTGGTTCGACGACGATGGCGTGGCCGCGCTACTGCTTGCTGGCGCTGCTGGCGCTGTCCGTCGCCTCCTGCGGTGGTAGCTCCTACCCCACGCTCCCCATCTTCTTCTCGGGCTCGGGCAAGACGGCGCCCACCAAGAAGGCAGGCAGGGAGCTGCCAGCGCTGCACTACTGGCTGGACTTTACGCTGCCGGAGGTCGACCCGCGGCGGGCGCTCGCGGTGCGCTGACCTGGCCCACCGTCACGAGGACAAGGGCGCTGCCGGCTGTGGCAGGGGCCGGCTGCTGCGGGGTGCCGATGGCTGATTCCGATACCAAGCGAGATAATGAGGGGTGGCTGGGCCGTCCCGAGCGGTAGCAAGCACGCAAGCAGGCGCGTTGCGGTCTGACGCCTGGCCCCGCTCCGCCGGCCTCCGCTAGCTGTACCACAGGATGCTGCCGATTGCCGGCCAGGCAGGCCTGGGCTCGCGAGGGATCATCATGTATGGCGAGGGTCACACCCTGCAGCAGGGTAATGCCCGCGCCTGGTCTGCCTGCAGCGCAGCGTGCCTGTCCTGTTGCCGAACACGGGCGGGCGCTGCTGCCGACATCAGCTACAATGAATAGTAGTTTAAAATTAACACAAGAACAGCAGCTGCCGCCACTGACCCACACCTCCCTGGCGCTGCCTCCAGGCGTCACCATCCTGTCCAGAGCGGCGCGCGTGGCGGCCCGCGCGCTGCAGGCGCACCCCTGGCTCAGCGTCACCGTCTTCACGACGCGGCAGACCTTCACGGCATGGGCGGCGCTGCAGGCACAGCGCGGCGCCTCCACCAGCTACCCCTTCCAGTCCGCCATCTTCTTCGAG
Source organism: Tetraselmis striata (assembly GCA_006384855.1). NCBI lineage: Eukaryota > Viridiplantae > Chlorophyta > Chlorodendrophyceae > Chlorodendrales > Chlorodendraceae > Tetraselmis > Tetraselmis striata. Next base: position 47,431 of record VCJN01001798.1, read on the forward strand.
GTGCGCCCGGGGTGGCCATCTGCGCCGAGCAAGCTGGGCCTGGCCAGGTGCGCGTTGGGCTTTGCCCGGTTCTGCCCTGGTTCTGCAGCCTTGAAACAGCTCCGCCGGCCCCGCAGGACATCCAAATGCCCACGCTGGAGCTGCCCCAGCCGCCCTCCAATGTCACGCTGGACCCCGCCGCGCAGTCCGCCCGGCAGCAGGAGCACGTACTGCCACATCCCCCTCCTTTGCACACACACACACACACACACACACATTGCCAAGCCATCGCCTTGACCTCATCCCCCCTCACCTGCGCTCACTTTGCTGCCTCGCATGCCGCCGTGTCGCCAAGCAGCAAAGCAAGAGGTTCTTCCAGCGGAAGATTGCCGCCATGCAGCTCAGGTGGGCCCATCGAGCCGTATGCCTCTTCCCCTCCCTCTCTAACCCATTCTACACTTGCCCCCCACTCAGACACCCGCTAGCTTCTGGTGCCCCCAACGCACCGATCTCCCGCTGCCCCGCCCCGCCGCGCACAGCCCGTACGAGCGCACGCTGTACATGGACCCGGACACCTGCGTGTGCGGGCAGCCCGGCGAGCTGGAGCACCTGTTTGGGGAGGTCCTGGACGAGTACGACATGGCGGCGGCCACGGAGCACGCGGGCCACGAGCAGGACGCGCCACATGTGTATGCGCAGCTCATCCCGGGTGCGCTGCCTGACCCGCGAGCGCCGAGCCGGCTTGTTGGACGTCCAATAAGAAAATCAGTTTCTAACCAATGAGAGATGATAAAGTTTCGGTCTATCAGGTCGTAATGCAACATCCGGGATCTGTCTATCATATGGTGTATTATTTGGTATATGAATATGTTTACATGATAGCTGTATTCAGTGATCAATGTAGCTGTGATACATTGAAGTAAACGGTATCCATTCCCGATTGCTGCGAACAATGATTGGGTCCGCATCATGCCACATTTTCACTTATGAGGGCACCCACCCGGCAGCGGCACCTGGCACCCTGGCCTGTTTTTTTGTTGGGCAAAGCAGCCAATCCTCAGTTGGGCGCTGCTGCCGTCCTGCTGATGCCGCCAGCTGCGTGTGCTGCCGCCACTTTTCCGGCGCTGCAGAGAAGATTTCCGAGCGCTACTGGGGCCTAGTGCTATACAGGAAGACCGACACCATGATGCGCCTGCTGGACACAATCATGGTGTGGCGCCCCCCTAGGTGTTTGTGCCTTTGAAGAGAGCGATGATTGGATTTCAACACCGTACTTGTTGCGGTCGCTTGAGGGGTTGTGGCTGCATGTGTTGCTCTCAGCGGGGTGATCCCTGGGCGTCACTAAGCACGTCACATCTGGCAGGAGCTGTACGTGGTCGCCTCCAACCGGAACCTCGGCCACCGGAATGAGCAGCAGGCGGTCCGGGAGGCCATCTACCTGGCAAGCACCCCATGCAACCGCCACATGCCGCACCCCTTTGCGTGTGCTGTTGGGGAAGTCCCCAACGGGCTCGGGGTGAAGTCACAGACCCAGAGCCCCAGAGAGGCCGACTGAGAACGGGGCGTTTGTTGTCCAACAGTCGAAAGGGGAGCTGATGGAGAAGATGCTGAACGAGAACCGGGATCTGTGCCGCGCCAAGAGCGCCCGGCTGCAGGTGGGCGCCGCCTGCGCCCGGCTGCCCTGACCTCGTGCCTGTCCTATTCATTGGTGTGGTTGCCTCTGATCGCGTCCCCCCCCCCCCCCCCCCCCTCCCCCTTGGCGCAGAGTGCGCCGTCGTGCCCCGCCAAGCCGCAGCCGCTGTGCAGGAAGTGCACGCTGGTGCAGGACTTCTGCGAGTGCTGGTCCAAGCCCAAGGCCAGTAAGGGCTCCAAGAAGAACAAAGCTACTACACCGCGGGACGAATCGAGCTTTCCTCCCCTCGACCTCATTGCATGACACCCACCAACTTAATCGCAGCTGCAGCATGGTTGCTTTCCCGCTCTCACCATTGCTGCTACTATTGTAACACTAAAATGCGGCCATCGCAGTCCCACTGACGGGCCTATCTGACTACCCACTTTTGGGATGCGGCGATGCCTTTAAACCACATTCAGCTCCATGTAAGGATGCCCTCTCCATCTCTTTCTCTCTCTGGGGCCCTGCTGTGAGCTGTGGGCACATCGCCCTGCTGCTGCTGGGAACCTGGCCCCTCTCACCATCACCATCACCCTTCCACACCGCAAACATGAAGCAACGGCTTAACATGCCTGTGCGTCTGACTTGTGCGCTCAAACGTGCACTTGGGCATCCCCACGTAACTGCCACATTGCCCCATCTTGTGGTCATTGCCAGTCACTTGTGGTACATTGCATGTTGAAGTGTCAAAGTTAGTAGCTACCTGTAGCCCATGATCGCCACATCCATGTGGCAATCATGCAGCGGCAGCTCTAAGGCAGCGCGATCAGTGGCCCGTGACCATGGCAGCGGCGGCTTTGAGGCGGACGGTGGTGCTAGTATTTACATGGTTGCGGGGTCCTGGATGACCACCAGGTAGTAAATCTGGTTGTTGTCAAAGTGGGGGGCGATGATGATCTCGTGCTTCTTGGACCTCACGCGCACAAACTGGAGCTCGTCCTCCGGGTCCGGCGCCTTCACGCAGCTGCGCGCCTTCTCCGTGAACCGGCTGATGAGTGCCGCGTGCTGCACGGTCTCGTCGTTCCCCATGGTGGTGCGGATGGCGATGCCGTCCCCGTTGATAATCATGCTGCCTATCACGCCCTTGTGGGACGAGATGCGCTTGATGGTCTCCTCCACCTGGGCAATGTCCGCCATCCTGACTGACTGCTACGCTGAGGGCCACTGAGGCTCCGATAACGGCAGAGCTCACTCGACCTGCTGCTTGCCGGAAGCGGATGATTCTTTTTTTCCCGAAACACACCGTCGCCGTGTTGCTGTGCCTGGGCGACTCTCGCGGGCCGCGGATATGCACCGCGCGCAGCTGCTCCACCGGTACCTGCCTTGCTCACCCGCGGACGGCACGACTTCAGCTCTGGTAGCGAGGCCCAAGGCTAGCTTGACACGTTCTAGCTGGGAGAATGGGGTGGGGTGTGTGGGCCCTGTAGGAAGATGGGGCCAGCCGGCATGTGCCGCGCGTGTCGCCGCATGCCGCGCGCCAAGCGCCTTCGCTCGTCACGGCGATAATCTTCGCTCGATAATCTTCTCTCGTCGCGGCGATAGAGCGCGTTCCCACGCTCGCGCGGCCCCCGCCCGGTCGGCCCGCCTGATTCGGCCGCTTCTAAGTACCCAGGTGCTGATTACCTCGGAAACAGTGCTGGTGTGAATTACAGAAAAGGCCAGGAATGATTCTACCCCTATGAAATAGACGAAACTAAAATAAAACAAGTTATTACTACATCAGGGCTTTCACAAACCCTATAACTAAAATAGAAACTGCTTTTAATAGAAAACTAAATAAAACCGTAAAGCAGACGGAGAAGTACAAAATGACCAACACAGCAAGTAGTCGATATTAGCACTCTGAACCGTGCGCGCATGACTCATCCATCCCGCCCCGTGCGGCATGCGGGCCGCTTTTAGGCGGCTTGCTGTGTCGATATTTTATTTAAGGATTACTGCCGGTACTGTAGTAATAATGGGGTGTTAGCCCCGACCTCCTGGATACGCCCTCCATGCGCACGCAGCTGTCCAGTAGTACAAGAAGTCCTATTTGGGGGCCTCGGCATCGGCGATAATGTGGTTATCGCAGATGCCTCCCACATCGGCGATGCCGCCCTTGTGGTCGGCCAAGCTGTGACTTTCCTCCGCGCTCAACACGCCACCCTGAGCGATGCCGGGGCGTTCTTTTCCGACCCGTCCGGCGTATTCAGCCCTCATAGCCTCTACCTTGTTGGGGCGTCCTCGATCCACCATGCTTTGGCCACCCCAGCGTTGGAGCTCGATGCCGGCGCCAAAGTGTCGGCGCCGATGTGGGCTGTCGAGCTTCGCGCTGCTCATACCCGTGTCGTTGACGAGTGTGGAGACGCAGTGCTCGAGGATCTAGCGGGGCCGCTGGCCTCTGCCCTAAAGTTGCTCCCCTCCAAGCGCTCCCACGTTGCCCGTGCCGGCTGCTCGGCCGCCGGGGCTGAGCCGGCGTCTGCAATGCGCTCGGCGGCCGACCTCTAAGCTATCCCGCGTTACTCGGATTTCCCCTTGCACTCCAGGCGGAAAGTACAGGAAACCATGAGCCACCGCATTCACACCGTCCGTTTCACAAAGCTTGCTGCGCGTATGCCTACAAGCGGCCCTGACAGCAACCGCTTCCGAGGCCGCCTCTTACGCGCTACGACAGTGTTCCTGGTGACTGATCCTCCAAGTGAGGGTCGCCTTGGTGACGTCCGTGAGCGTTCCCCTGCGTACTACGATTCCATGTTCCGCGTTGCCGCTTGCCGCCCATTTGGCCTTCCGGCGGCTCTTGTCCTCTCCCTTGGCGAGCCATGCCCTTGTGCTTTTTGCTCCTTCCCGGTACAAGGTATGCTGGCCCGTTTTGAAGATGCTTGAGTATATTTCACTCCAACTTCGGCGGTCGCGTACGCTGATCACGTGGCACGTTGCTCTGGGGGCGACTCCAATCCCGCCGCACACGAGTGGCGGCACATGGCCTTTCCGACACTTGCCATGGCGTGAAGTCCGCGCTGGGCGTGGGTGTCCAGATCCTGACGGACCCGTCGGTGCTTGTTTCTCTTCCGAAGGGCAGCGACGGCCGGCCGGCCGATGTTGGGCTTTTGGGGTATGGCGGTATCCGCGGGAACACGGTTGTTGTCGATACCACCATTGCCCCTATCCTCGGCGTGTCGAGCTCGGATCCAACGACTGCTTTGCGGGCTGCAGAGCGCCACAAAATCCAGAAGTATGACGAGGGTGTAGTCCGAAACGCCACCGGCATGCTTCGCTTTGTTCCTTTCGCCGTTTCGAGTTTGGCTCGCTGGCCCCGCACGCTGAGGCTGTCTTGGTGGAGATCGCGAAAGCTAGCCACACACACACTGGCCAAAAAATCGGCCAGCTCTTGTCTGCGTGGCGCCGCCGTTTCTCCTTGCTCATCAACATGGCACATGCAGACAGCGTTCTTGGCGGGGTCGCGGCCGCGCGTGCGGCACGTGATGGTGCTCCTGCACCTGCGTCGCGTCGCTCGTCGGCCTATGCCTGTGTTGCTATGACCCGGGTCATTGGCTGCAAGCGTCCTCGCCGCGGCTGATAGTCTACCCCGGGGCGGTGGTCCCTTTGGTTCCTGGCAGCTAAGCGACTTCGTGGTTCCCTTGGCTCCTCCTTGGTTCTTGGCTCCCTGGCCTCCTGCTCGACCTTGGTTTCAGGCTTATGTCTCTCTTTTGCTGGAAACCGTTCATAGTTGCTGTTAGTTCTGTTTCTGAAAGCCCTGATGTAAATAATACCGGTACTTTACAGGTAGCTTTTCGCGGTAGGTGGATCTGTTACGGGTACTGGCCTTTTTGTAATTCACACTAGCATACATCAATTATTACTATACTATCAGGACGAGTTCTCCTGTCAGCAGCGCATCAGCAGCAGTCCCGCCAGCAGGCAGCACACTTCGCCGTGCCCACCTCCACCTCCCCACCCGCTTCAATTATATCCAACCAGCTGTGCTGGGGGAAAGCAGGCCTAACACCAAGTCCGTGCCGTTGCCACTCACTCTCAGCCTCGCGGCGGCGCCATGGATGTCGCCAGCGCGGCCGCGGAGCTGGAGGAGCTGGAGCTGTGCCGGGAGATGGAGCCCTCACTGCTGCGAGAGCGGGACAGCATAGTGTGCGAGCCCGTGGAGGAGCGCATCGAGTCGCCGCAGCAACAGCAAAGGCGACAGGGGCGTGGGCGAACTTCCGAGGGTAGCGCCGTCTCGCCCGGCGCGGCGTCTGGACGCCCGGCTGCAGGCGCTGCCTCGTCTGGCGGCGACGACCACCTCGGGGCGGAGTCGTTCGACCATTCCACTTACCGCTTCGGTGTGTATTCGCTTGACTTTCGGAACCGAACGCCCACCGCGCCGGCTTGTGCTGACGGTCGTGCCAGCAGCACAGCTGCAGGGGCCGCCCGACATCGCTGCGTGGCTGCCCGTGCGCACACGCCGTCGCTTCGTCAGCGCGAGGCTGACGCGCTGTGGGTGCCGCCGCCCACCGCACAGAGCCTCTCAGCACACTGCGGCACCAGCGAGTCAAAGTGGGGAGCTGGTCAGGGATGAAGGCCGCTTGCGGCATCAACTGCCCCGACTACGCGCTCATCAACAAGGGCGCCTCCGTGGGAGAGTCCCCGTTCATGCAGGACACCCTCATACCCACCTTCAGGTCAGCCACGCAGCCGCAGCACCTGCGCCACCCACCCTGTGCGACCTTGCCTCTCAATAAAAAAAAACCCCACTTTTGCTTCATCTTATTACTCTTTGGCATAATAATAATAATAAGTCTATGTGCTAAACGTATGTGCTAAAACTATCGATACTCACATCACCTCGCGCGCGCCCCCTCTCCTCGCAGCAAACAACCCCTGTCGGTCTGCCGCCTGCCCCTGCTGCGCCCCGACAACCTGGCCCTGCGCTACTGGGACTACCTCAGCATCGCGGTGGACACCTGCTACACCGCGTTCATTGTGCCCATCTCCGCCTGCTTCTCCACCAGCCTCACCTCGGGCGGCTTTGCCATCCTGGACTTCATCGCCGGTGCGGCACCCCCGCTCTCCCCCCTTTCCCTGTGGGTGGGGTGGGGTGAAGGCGGGGGGGGGGGGGGGGGGGGGGGGGGGGATGCTCGGGCGCCATCCCCCGGGGGGGCGCCATCCCCCACCCCCCACCCGCCGCACACACTCTAACGCGCCACGTCGCCATGCACCTTGCAGGCCTGATGTTTGTGACCTCCCTCATCCTCGGTTTCCATGTCGGCTTCGTGGCCCACAACAACATGCACCGTCTCCTGGTGCTGCACGGGCGCTACGTCGCGAAGTTTTACGTCCGCCAGGGCACCTTCGTGGTGGACCTCCTGGCCTCCATCTCCTTTGCTGCGCAGGTGTTGCCCCCACACTGCCGGCCCGCCTTTCGGCCAGAGTCTCCCGCCCCTCAACAAGGCCGCATCAACCCTTGAACGATCGATACTTTGCTATCATTCAAAAGTAAAGGTCGATGGGCTGATGCGATCTCATTTTCTCTGATGTTCATTAGCGACTGCCATGATGGCTATCCAAATTATTGCAACTGCACACCAGTACTCGGTTGGAGTCGCACCTACCGACCGGCAGCACTCGTCGAAACGGGGTTCGCCTAACCGCGCTTAACACGGTACTTGTACTGTATCCGTACTCAATTAGGTTAGGATCTTGCCAAAGAAATGGAACCGGAAACATGTAGGGGATGGATCCGCTCCACAGTTAACGGGATCATGGTCTCAGCACCAGCCACGGGCTTGGCGTAGTTCAGCTCAACATCAGAGCATTGGGACATCGGATTGATCTGTTGATGTCTCACTGACGCGCCGGGTGCATCCAAGCTCGAGCTGTGATTGACCCTCCATGCGGGCGCTGGCGCTCGAGGCGCCCCTGCACCCGGCCACCCAACTGACCCCCTTGCTCCGGCTCGGGGCCCCCAGATCGCCTTAATTGTGGCGGTTCAGGTGACAGGCAAAGACACCAACAGCACTGCGGCGCGCTACATCGTGAACGCCATCCAGCTGGCGCGCATGAGCCGGCTGCTCGCGTTCAGCACGCACTACCAGCAGCTGCTGCTGCGCTGCCTGACGTCGCGCAACCGGGTGAGCCAGTGGGTGTCGTCCTCGTGGATGTACATGGGGCTGGTGGGGTACGCCATCCTGTGGGTCATCAACCTCATGGGCTGCCTCTGGTGAGCATGCCTGCCCGCTGGGCCTCCCCCGCTGCCCGCCCCCCGCGTCAGCGCCAGGCCTGCCCTTGTCTGGACACACAGCCGTTGGACACCATAAACACACTTTGGGATCGCACAAGTTTATGAAAATTGCTGCCCTGGTCAGTAGGTCCTGGCACAGTATGACCAGTAGTTGTCGTGACCTGAGGCGATACGGGATGCGAGTGGGTATGTTTGAGCACATGCCCCCCCCCCCCCCCCCCCCCCCCCCTTTCTGCGGAGCAGGTTCTACGTGGGATCCTGGAACGCCGTGAAGGGCGAGATGAACTGGATCGCCAACTACATCGGCAGCCCCCTGCTGGACGCTGGCTGCGGCCTGGTGGACTTCATCTGGCAGCCGAACGATCACATGGAGCGGCTGCCGCAGTCGTGTGCGGGGCAGGAGCCGCCCGTGCTGACCATGGGCCCGGCGTGGGTGTACTCGTGCTACTGGGCGCTCACCACGGTGGGGGCGCGCCCTCATGGGAAGGGTTGCTGCACAGCCACATCCATCTGCCTGGTGTACCCCCTGGCCATCGATTATAGCTGTGAGTAGATACCGAGGCGCATTTCGTGGTACCAGCCGTACTACACACCCTGGTGCTATTCGGAGTAATCTGAAGACAGAAGGCAAAGTGTTGCCGTCCCGTTCAAGTCGTCGACCCCCGGTATTCTTATCTACTCACCACGACCACCACTTGTAGCCGGCGATGTTTATGATACTACACAGCGTACTCAATTGGCTCTCATTATGCTCCCTGCCCCCAGCTTTACGTAGTGCAACGTCAGTATAGTCTCGCTAGTTTGCACCGCCGTCATCGGCGCAACAGCGCAGAGTAGTTAGGACCTTGTCCATGCTGGGGGAACTCCTTTCCCAGTGTCAGTCGCAGCGCTCTCCGTGACCGCGATGACCCCCCCCCCCCCCCCCCCCCCCCCCCATTTTCACAGATGTCAACAGTGGGCTACGGCGACATCCTGCCCACTGTGGACCACGAGTACTGGTTCGCTGTTGCCGTCATGGTGGTCGGCGTGGCCGGGTTCGCCATCCTAATTGGCTCCATCCAGGAGATCTTCCAGGCACGCGCCTACCGGCCTGTTGTGCCCAACTCACACCCTGTTCTTCCTGCGACTCGCTCGTTGAAGTTGCTGCCGCATTTCGCATATTTTGGCCCTGAAACGCCCTTCCTTCCTCCTTCCCCTTCTTCGTTTTCTCCTCCCCCGGCTTCGCACCACAGAGTGCCACATCGACGAGCAAGATGTCTGCGCAGCTGTACAACAAACTCCGTGCCGTCAACAAGTGGATGAAGAAGATGCGCCTGCCTCCGAGCATCCAGGGCCAGATCAAGAGGTACATCCCCGTTGTTGACAGCGCCTGGGAACAAGCCCCCCCCCCCCCCCCCCCCCCCCCCCCGCCAGCCCCCCTCACCCCCGATTTAGACTTACCACACCTCCCTTGGCCTGGCTGCCCACGCAGATTCTACTTCGAGGTGTGGAGCGGCCAGGGGGATTCCTGCGTCGACACGGAGATCTTTCAGGACGTTCCGGACCAGCTGCGTAGCGTGCTTGCGCGCCACATGACGCAGGACGTCATGGCTCGAGCGCGCGCGTTTTCGGAGCTCAGCGAGGACGAGAGGCTGTGCCTGGCGCCGCTGCTCTCGCCCGTCACCGTGGGCCCCGGCGTGGACATCTGCATGGAGGGCGAGCCCGCGGACTGCACGTGGATCTTGCAGGAAGGTGGGTGCAGGGCAGGGCAGTCCCCCGACAGCAGGGCGGCGAAGCCCCCTGGAGGATGGCGCCATGTAACAACGTTTCTCTGCCGCAACCCCAGGCATCATGCTCTCCCTGTACGCGGAGACCGCTACCGAGGTGGAGGAAGCGCCCACGCTGATCGCCGAGTCGGCCATCCTCGCCGACCTGGACCCGCAGTTCTCCAAGAGGCCGTGCGGCTACCGCTCATCCACCCACTGCTTCCTGTGAGCACCCCTACGGCCTGCCGTTGTACGTGGATGTGCCATGTCTTTCGAGATCTAGGCCTGTTGTGGAACCCCGTATAAATGAAGATGAACATACCGTTTAATTGGGTTTGCGGGTCAAACATTAATTGTTTAGCAACATCAAGTCGGAAAATGCATGTATAATTGTGGTGTGTTGTGATATTTCAGAATGAATACAGTTTCCTCTCTTCGCGTGGGGGAGGGGGGGAGAACGATGGTACACTGCCAACTCAAGGCGTGGGTACGGGTACAAGTCGTTGAAACATTTCTGAATTACTAAACCCGTCACAGTGATGAAACATTTGCTACTCTTGTATGTGTCTGTCAATTACACCTTCGTAAATGCCCAAGTGATGCATCGTTGCGTCGAAGGTGCAAAAACATGCCCATGCAGTAGTAGTAAAGGAAAACACAGGATGGGATATGCGCCCCGCCCCCCCCCCCCCCCCCCCTTTGATGAAGGTACAGGGGCAAGCGCAGATTACATGATGACATTACACACATTACATTACATTACATTACACGACATGGCACGGCATCCGGTACTATTATGCTATCATGGCATTATATCTTAAAATGCCGGCTCCCCTAGTATGTCCAGCCTATCATGCTCAAATATGTATCAATTTGCTCCCTCGTGACCTCCATGCACGAGACAGAGAGTGCCTCACTCCCCATAATGCGCTGGCATTTGCTGTCAGGTGGGAGCTCAAGCTGAAGGATCTGCGCAAGGTTCTGCGGAGGCGCCCGGCCGCTGCCGAAACCCTGTACTGCGCCATCGCTGACAACGTGCTCGCGCGCGCCTCGAAGACAACAGCGCTGTATGACCGCACCCCCCCTGGCACTCCTCCGCGCCCCTATCCAAATCCGGCAGTCCGCTCTCGGAGCTCCCGTCCTCACCCGCTCCTGCTGTGTTGTGGCACACGCAGGGGCAGAATGCTGACGCTGGGCGCCCTGGAGAACGTGGCGAAGAATTCCTCCCGGCGGAGCACCGAAACCAGGGTGAGCAGCGACGTCGCCCGCGAGGCACTCGACAGCATGGACCGCCCCGACAGCGGCCCCTTGCCGGGGCCATCTGCCTCCGGTGCCAGTGCCTCCGCCCTGCCTGTGATCACAGAGGCGGGCAAAGAAGTCGCAGCTGCAGGCCTGTCGCCCTCCGGGACCCCCAAATCCGCCGGCGACCTATCAGGTGAAGATCCCCCGCAGCTCGTCGTATTTTGTTGGGGTTCGCGGGTCGCCAGAATGATGAGAAGTTGTGCACTGCCGTACATTTAAATACGATCTGCGGGGCTAAAAATGAATGAATTTGCATCTTCGTGTCGGAATATTCATTATTCGTTATTTGTGCTGCATTCTGAGCTATTTCTCAATTATACTAGTAGTCCGTCTTGCGCAGGAGGTGGGGTGCAGAAACATATTCATCCGCTGACCGTTTGTGTTTATACAGTATATGTCAACTCAGAATTTCCCGCGCTATATTCTTTTTGTTTTTCCGGATACCTTTACTTCTCCCTTCCTCAAGAGGGGTGAGAAGACAATGATTCATAGCGAGCCCACAGCTTGGTCACGGCATGCTTATGCTTCCCCTCTCTGAGACTGCTATCAGCGGGGACCCACCCTCAACGCCGCCCTGTGGCTCATGCCCGTGTGTTGCCCTCGGCGGCGCGCTCCAGGCGGTTCACTCGCACACGGCGGCGCGCCCGTCACCGGCGCGGACATGTCGAAGCACGTGGAGGTCAGCGGCGTGGGCCACCTGTCGCTCGGCCGCCTTGTGACGTTGTCGCACGCTCTCAGCCGCATGAAGGATGCCAAGGCGGCGGCGACCGACGACGGCGTTGCGGACAGCAGCGCGCTACCACCGGGTCCACCATTAGACGACGGTCCATGTGAGTGCAGATGGAAGCCCCCCCCCCCCCCCCCCCCCTCCTGCGCCCTCGCTTCCACCCTCATATCTTTCAGCTGCTTGCTGAGACTGGCTGCCATCCTCTGGCAGGCAGATAGATGTCTAGGTACTGATTTCAAGCGGATGCCTGTGCCCGCCGACGCAGGTCGCGATGCCTCCGGGAGGCGCTCTTTGCAGAGTGATTCCTCCGAGGGAGACGAACCTCGCGGCGGTCGCGACATGAGGCGATTCTCATGGCGGCGCGCTGCGCAGGCGGCGATGGCCTTGCGCCCCAGCCCGCCACGCAAGGCGGCGCGCGGAGGCGATGCTCCGGCTGCGACAAGCGGCGGCGTCCCTGGCATTGACGACATGGGAGTGCAAGACTGTGCGCAGGCCTCGCCTCTCGCCCCTTCTCCCCCCCCCCTCATGTGCATGCAGGCCCTCCTGTGCGATTTAGTAGGTGTTCCACCTGCGCTGACTTCCGGGGCTGGCCGCCCTCACCTGATGTGAAACAGTGGTTTCCATCATTCTCGGGGAGGTGCAGCGCCTCGACGCTCGCATTCAGGCGATGTCCACGCCATCCCCGCGGCTACAGCCCGCGGCCGCGCTGGAGCCTCCTGTGCCTGCTCCAGCGGAGGCTGCCCACGCGGAAGCCGCGGAAGCCCCAAGCGCATCTGTAGATGAATCTGAGCCTACGCGATGACCTGGCCCCCTAGCGGGTGGATACCACGATCGGCTGACCGTTTCAAGTGGATTGGGGAAGGTGTTTTGTACTGATCGCCTTAGGATTGCCACGATTTCAATGTTCTGGTACCGATTTTTTTAATTACTGTGTAAATGAGAAAACGATTCATCGTAGGCTCAGGAGCTAAGTACCAGATTTCAAGGTGATGGAGAAAACCGTGGAAGAGCTGCCTGTGCCCGTACCCTCCGCTATTTGCCCACATTCTGTGAGGTTTCATGGCACCTCAGGGTCCCATGTAGTCCATGGCGCGGTCCAGGGTGCCAGCAGCACTTCTTGAATGCCTTTTCCTTTCACCCCTCTCCCGGCTCAGCGCCACACCCTGGTATGTGCCTTGAGTGTTGTGCCTATGTGCATCGAATCATTTGCTTTTTGCTGTAACTTTTCGTGAACATGCAATACTGGATCATGCGGATAACATGTGTGATGGTAGCAGCCGCCGGGGCTATCTAACCAGGAGCAAACCTACTCCTGATCTAACTATCCCGCTGGCTATGCGGCTGTAAGGGTAAGCAATTGTCCCTTTGCCAGCTACGTCGTCCAGTCGTCTTGTTCCCGCGAAAATATGCACTGCCAGGCAGCATTCTACCATACCATGCCACACCGGTATGTCTGGCCCCGCGTCAGGCAATTATTAGTTGCTTCTCATAGAATCATCGTCGTTATTTTGGATATTCTGTCTCGTCCACAGCGAATTCAGATGAGAACTATCGGCCACGGCGTCCGTGCTCCATGCGCAGTGAGTATCAGGTCAGCAGGTTTTCTTCTGCAGTGTGTCTCTGCCACTGTCCACGGCACTTTGGGTGAACTTCTAGCTGATGGAGTCCAGTCATCGGCCTCCATGTGCTCTGCGGGGGGGGGGGGGGGGGGGGGGGGGGGGTAACTCTTGCTTGGACGAGCTCGGCTGATTATTATAGGGTTATCTTGTCGGTTCATTTTGGCTAGTCATGGTCACCTTTTTGCTGGGTCTCTGGGAACTTTTTACCCTTGATGCTGTGATTCGCTATAATGTTCCACCTGGGTAGCTACAGCAGGCCACAAAAATCGGCATTTTTTTATATATGTGATTTCGGTCGGGGCGCTTCTAGTCCATAAACCTACGCAAATAACCTATGCTGTTGAGGTAATTGAGGGGCAACTCATGAGAGGGCGTGCACGTGGTATGCTAGGTCAATGCGAGGGTGTGCGGCGGTGCGTGCGGCACTAATCATTTGGCAATATCATTCTAACACGAGGTGAAAAAGGGGTTGTGGCAGTCCAAGCATGGCACGCCGGCATTTGAACAGCATAAAGAACCGCGTGTGTGTCTCTCATGGTCGTCGAGATACATGTGTTAGCCACCTCGGTGCATGCTTTAGTGTCTATGGTCAGCTAGCGCGCTGCATGCGACATTCGCAAACTTGCGTTCGCCATTTGGCCCTGCAAAGGGTAGTACTCTTGCAATCACGCAAAATTTTACAAAATTTCGCCGTTGTATCAGAATTTGGTTACAAATAGCGGACTAGAAAGCCCGTGAGCATGGGCTTTCTTGAAAGATCACTCATCATCACACCATTCCGATAAAAGGGAGCATTTTTCCCGCATGTCAGATACCCTCTGCTCTGGTATATGCCAGCCAACCACCTCATTGTGGGTGGGGGCGCACGACGGGGGCATGTAGTGTGCCAGCACTCCACGCAAGCTTCCAGACGCGAGGGCCTCTTGGATGGCCCTCAAAGTCGCGTCGACACCGTTGTCATTTCAGCTCCTCCCCTTTGATCATGGGTCATGTGCTACAACATGCGCTCGGATATATCTGTGCGCTAGTCGTGAAATTGTTGCTGATGGGGGCAAGCCCGCGCTAAGCCCACGGTGCGGGTGGTATAAGCACGCCCCTGTGGAATCGAAAGCACTTTATTTGTAATACTTTACCCCGTGAGGCACAGCCAACGGCGCGTAACTTGCAGCTTGAAAAATGGTAGGATTGGAAATTGTGGAGAATTGCCATGTCCGCATCATTATTGACACACTCTCATGGAAATGACCACGCATCGCAACGGTAGCATGCATTGATTCGGCTCAAAGTTGCGCGCCATAGATCCCATGCATATATATCCACCCACCGCCGTGAGTGCGCGTGCAAATGCGACGGACGGTAGCTACACCGCCAACTAAAATGTTGCTCCCCTGTGTGCTAACCGCGTTAACCGCTTTATTCTAGCCTTGTGCCAAACAACGCCATGGCCGGAAAACATTTTTTACAAGTGCGACAATCGGACGAAATGGTTGCCTCCTTGGCGTAGGAGGCTTGCATGCACTGAAACGCGAGGCTCCATATAGCCCCGTAGCACCATGGCTTGCTTTTGGGCACCAAGGCAAAAATACGCGCGGATTTCTATATGTGCAGACTTGTGTGGAGTATTGTACACATCGGGTAGGGTATAGTAGTCACTTCACTTCAGCATCATCGATCAGTTCAGCAGCATGTCAGTTGCCAAAATTCAGCTGGCGCAGTGGCGCTCTGCCTTGACCCCGGCGAGCGGACGGAGCGATGACCGCGCCCTCGGCGTCGTAGGGGCGCGCGCCGCGCGCTGATTTGTAAAGATCGCGATAGACGACGAACGACAAAACGACGATCGACGCGCAGTTCGCAACAGCCCGCCCACCAAGCAACAGGGATATGGAGATAGTTTGCTACCCGTCGTTGGATTCAATGCACTTGTTTTCTTCAAGCAATGACCAGTAATGCAATGATCAGTATTGTTTACGCTTAGCCGTTTGGGTTTCCTCTTCCCTTGTCTACTTAACATGCGCGGTACGGCACCAGTACGTTGCTAGTATGTCCACGCGGCGTATCTGTACCGCCCAAGGAGCTGCATCGACCCAGCAGCCCCTCGGCAATTTCATCGTCCGGCGGAAGTTGCCGTGTGCCCGTACGGCACCACCCGTGCGCAGTTCCAAACGCAGCCATCCCGGAGAGCGCTGCTTCTGCATGTTGCTTTGTCGTTTGCTAAAAAGCATCATGGGGCGTGTCTGTCCCCATCTTCCCTTGTCGCGGCGCACCCACCATGGACGAGTTTCGCCGCGACAGAGCTTGCGTCGTCGCTCGTGACTTGCACGGTCTTTGGTGTACAAACCACTTTAGTGATCCCCCGCGCCCAACTCGAGGACATGGTTCGCTGGCCGAGAAGTGGTCGACGATTGACCATATGACACCGTGCGCTGGCTCCTCGAAGCCGAAAATCAGTGTCCCACACGGACAACCGTTTGATTGATTCGGGGAAGGCGGGGGGGGGGGGGGGGGGGGGGGGGGGGGGGTCTTCACGCCTTGCGACACAAAAGCACCCCATGTCGCCGGCATATGGCTCGCCGGCAAAGAAGACCAGCATTTTCGGGCATGAACGATCCGTGCGTCGGTGAGACATGCGGCTTCAATGCGCTACTCCGCGCCACAACCGGGCTGCCCTTTGTAGCCCCATGCACGCAGTTGGTCGCCACCAACCGCCCACCATTGTATGCCGCCTCCGGGCCACCCACGCAGGCGGCTGGCACCATCAAGCCTCCGATGCACCCTGTGCTCTGTTCGCTTTTGCGGTCTTGACACGCAGTTTGGTCGGCGCCATCGGGCCGCCACTGCACCCTATGCTCCGGCTGCTTCCGGAGTTGGTCGACGACATCATCGGGGCACTGCTCCACCATGTGCCCCATGGTCGCTTCCCCGTCCCGGGCATGCAGTGGGTCTGCGCCAACGGGCCGCCGATGCACTATGTGCATCAGTTGTTTCCGCAGCCCGGGCACGCAGTTGCCGCCATCGAGCCGCCATTGCACCACGTGCCCCGGTCGTTTCCGCGGCCAAGGTACCCAGCTGGTTGGCGCCATCGGGCCGTCGTTGTACCCTTCACCCCGGTCGCCTCCGCGGCCCGGGCACGCACCGCCTCATCGGCGCCATTTGACCGTAGTCGTTGCACATTGTGCCCCGATCGCCTTCAGCGCCCAAATACGCAGCTAGTTGGCGCCATCGGGCCGTCGCTGCACATCGTGCCCCTCTCCCCTCCACGGCCCGGGCACGCAGCGGCTTGATGCCAACTTGCCGTTGCTGCACTCGGTGCCCCGGTCGCTTCCGCAACCCTGGCACGCAGCTGTGTTGGTTGGCGCCATATCAAGCCGTCGATGCGCCCTGCACCACAGACGCTTCCGCGGCCCGGGCATGCACTGCACCATGTGCCATGGTCGCCTCCGCGGCCCAGGCTCGCGGATGGTAGGCGCCATCGGGACGAAACTGCACCGTCCATATGCCATGGTTGCTTCCGCGGTCCGACCTCGCACCTGGTCGGCGCCAACGGACCGTCGTTGCATATTGTGCCCCGGCCGTATTCGCACCCCGGGCACAGAGCTGGTCGGCACCATCGGGCCATTAATGCATCCACGCAGCTAAAAGGCGCCAATGGGCCGCTTGCACCTTGTCCTCCGGTCGCCTCCGCAGCCCGGGCACGCACCTCGTCGGCGCGTTCCAACGGACCGCCATTGCACCCTCTGCCCCGGTCGCCTCCGCAGCCCGGGCGGGCTGCTAGTCAGCGCCAACGGGCCGTCACTGCACCTTGTGCCCCGGTTGCTTCCGTGGCTCAGGCACGCAGCTGCTGGTTGGCGCCAACGGGCCGCCGCTGCACACTGTGCCCCGGTCGCTTTCGCATCGCCGAGCACGCAAATGATCGGCTACATCAGGCCGCCACTGCACCACGTGCCCCGGTCGTTTCCGCGGCATGGGCACGCGGTTTGTCGGTGCCATCAAGTCGCTGATGCATATTGCGCCCCGGTTGCTTTCGCGGCCCATGCACGCAAATGATCGGCACCATTAGGCCACCACTGCACCATGTGCCCCGGTCGTTTCCGCGGCATGGGCACGCAATTGGTCGGTGCCATCAGGCCGCCGATGCACATTGTGCTCCGGTTGCTTTCGCATCCCCAGGCACGCAGCTCGTCGGCGCTATCGGGCCGTCGCTGCACATTGCGCCCCGATTGCTTTCGCACCCCCGGGCACGCAGATGGTTGGCGCAAGCGGGCCGTCGCTGCACTTTGTGCCCCGGTCGCTTCCGCAGCTCGGACACACACTTGGGTGGCGCCAGCGGACCGTCACCCCATCATGTGCTTCTGTCGTTTCCGAGGCGCGGGCACACCACTGGTTGGCACCAACGGGCCACCACCGCACATTGTGCTTCGGTCGCTTGTGCACCATGGGCACGCAGCTGGTCGGCGCCATCAACGGGCCGCCACTCCTCTATATGCCCCGGTCGCCTCCGCAGCCCGGGCATGCCACAAGTTGGCGCCATCAAGTCGCCACTGATCCTTTGCCCCGGTCGCTTCCAAAGTCCGGGCACGCGGCTGGTTGGCGCCATGGGGCCGCCGGTGCAATATGTGCTCCGGGCGCCTCCGCGGCTAAGGCACGCAACTAGTCGGCGCCAGCGGGCCGCCATTACACCTTGTGCCCCGGTCTCCTCCGCAGCCCGGGCATGCGGCTGGTTGGCGCCAACTACGGGCCGGCACTGCACATTGTGCCATGGCCGCCTAGATCCACGGCCCGGGCACGCAGCTAATCGGCGCCAGCGGGCCGCCACTACACCATGTACCTCGGTCTCCTCCGCAACCCGGGCACGCAGCGGGTCGGGGGCGCCAATCGGGCCGCAGCTGGTCGGCGCCAACTGACCACCGTTGCACACTCTGCCCCGGTTGCTTTCGCAGACTGGGCACACAGTTTAGTTGGCGCCATCGGGCCGCCACTACACATTGTCCCCAGGTTGCTTTCGCAGCCCCGGGAACGCAGCCGGTCGGCACCATCGCGCTACCACTGCACATTGTCCCCAGGTTGCTTTCGCAGCCCGGGCACGCGGTTGGTCGGCGCTGACCAACTGTGTGGATGCAGTGGCGGCCCGATGGCGCCGACCAACTGCGTGCCCCGGCTGCGAAAGGAACTAGGGGACTATGTGCAGTGGCGGCCCGATGGAGTCAACCAAGCTGCGTGCCCAGTCTGCGAAAGCAACCTGGGGACAATGTGCAGTGGCAGTGCGATGGTGCCGACCATCGGCGAGCCCGGGCCGCGGACCGAAGCGACCGGAGCACATGGTGTAGTGGCGGCCCGCTGGCGCCGACTAGCTGCGTGCCCGGGCTGCGGAGCTAGGCGACCATGGCACAATGTTTCGTGGCGGCCGCCACTGCACCATGTGTCCCGGTTGCTTTCGCAGCCCCGGGCACGCAGCTGGTCGGCTCCAACGCGCCGTCACTGCATCTTTTGCCTCGGTCGCCTCCGCAGCCCGGGCGCGCAGCTGGTCGGTGCTATCATGCCGCCACTGCACCATGTTCCCCGGTTGCTTCCGCGACCCGGGCACGCAGGTCGTCGGCGCCAACGAGCGGCGACCGCACCATGAGTCCCGGTCGCCTCCGTAGCCCAAGCGCAGCTGGACGGCGCCAACGGGCCGCGACTGCTCCCTCTACCTCAGTCACCTCTGCCGCCCAGGAACGCAGTTGGCGCCAACGGACCGTCGCTGCACATTGTGACCCGGTTGCTTTCGAAGCCCGGGCACGCAGCTGGTCGGCACCATCGGGCCACCACTGCACCCTCTGCTCCGGTCGCTTCCGCGGCCCGGGCACGCAGCTAGTCGGCGCCATTGGGCCGCCACTACACCGTGTGCCCCGGTCGCCTCCGCGGCCATGGGCACGCAGTTGGTCGGCGCCAACGAGCCGCCGCTGCACATTGTGCCCCGGTATCGTTTGAGGCCCGGGCAAGTTGTTGGTCGGCGCCATCAAGCCGCCACGGTACCATGTGCCCCAATCCGTTCCGCGGCCCGGGTACATAGTTCGTTGGCGCCATCAAGCCGCCACTGCACCTTGTGCCCGGTTGCTTTCGCAGCTAGTCGGCGCCGACGGACCGTCGCTGCACATATTGTGCCCGGTTGCATTCGCATTCTTGGGCATGCTGCTAGTCGGCGCCATCAAGCCGCCATTGCACCTTGTGCCCGGTTGCTTTCGCAGCCCCGGGCACGCAGCTGGTCGGCGCCATCGAGCCGTCGCGGCACTACTCTTGGCTCGCCGGGCTGCCCATGTTGCAGTCCTACCATGCGCGGAGCAGGCTACATACTAATACATCGTCCCCCCCCCCCCCCCCCCCCCCCGCGCGCCCTTCGCACTCCCCGCCGTGCAACGGTAGCCAACCGTTTTTAATCAGGGGCGGTAGCTGATCTCCCGCCCGGCCGGCGCCCAAGATATATCTCGGCAATGTGCATGCGCCCCCTCCCTCCTTAGTTTGAAATGATTACCACTAGTAGTAGTTGGTGGGATCGTCCCTTTTCCCTTGTCATCTACTTAGCAACCGCGGTACAACACAAGTGCGGTGCTGCTATGTGCAAGTGGCATTCCCGTGCCGTCCGATAACCTGCATCGACCCAGCAGCCCTTTGGCAATTTCACCGTCCGGCGGAAGTTGCCGCCCACCCGTACGGCATCACCCCGCACGCGGTTCCCGACTACGCAGCCATCTCGGATGGCGTTGCTCCCGCATGCCGCTTCGCCGTGTGCTTAAAAGCATAATGGGGCTTGTCTGTCCCGATCTACTTCCTTTGTCGCGGCACTCACAGTGGGGTCGCGCGCCGCGACGGCCACACTCACCCTCCCGTCACTTCGTGGCTTTCTGGCCCTTCCCAAAACCTTGTGATGAGAAAATTAAAAAAGAACCTTGTCGGCAATGTGCATGCACCCCTCCCGCCCTGCTTGAAATACGAGCACTGGCCGTTAACTATTGTCTAATTACCTGCGGGAATAGCTGCCGGTACCATAAATGATGTTAGTAAATGTTCCGGCGACTAGCTAGAAGTAAAGTTCGCCCCGAGTCATCGGGCGAAGCCGCCCTTGACTGCAATCGTAGATATGGCAATCATAGCCATTAGACCGTTGCCTCATTCGAACCCCGAAGGCCTAATGCATCAGCCGGGTAAACCCGGGACACGGGCCAAGGCGATATTGCCCGGAAATGACAGTCGGGGATCGAGCCGTGGACCTCATGAGGAGGAGTTCGCCGCTCTAGTCGCGACTATGAGATATGAGATTACATGTGCTAGATGCAACATTCAAGAAATCCATACAGAAATCCAGAAGGAAATCCATCCATGGGCCACCAGAGGCGGGAACCGCCATGGCAGCCACCGACCAGGCATCGCCACCCGCCAACCGCCGCTCCACGCAGTAGGGACGCTCACCCCAGCACACAATCCCGGGCCACTCCAATAGCGGTACTAGGCCGAATGTGAGGTGGAGGCGGCGACAAGAAAGGGGCTTCAAAGAGGTCTTGCAGCAAGGAGCGGGAGTGGGGGGGTTCAACCCAAAACGGGGCGCCACGGGCGGGGAGCCGACGCAGGCCTCCCAGCGCTATATCCGCCGCCAGCTCGGTCGCGTCCCTTTCCACCGAACGTAGAACTCCATCCCCAGCACAACATCCCGGGGCACTCCAATAGCGGCACTAGGCCGAATGTGAGGTGGAGGCGCCGACATGACAAGAAGGGAGGGGTTGCTCATCGAACAGCGAACGAGAAGTTGACCGGACCAGCAACGACATGAGACGCCGGTGTCCAGCTCGCAGTGGTCCTCCGCGGTAGTGACAACACCTACGGGCGGGTCCAAGCAAGGCTACCAAGGTGCCACCCGTGCACGAGCCCCGCTCCCATCCCCATCCGGGGGTGGAGGCGGACGGAGGCCTCGCGATTCAGAGGGCCGAGGACGGTCGTCGGGTCCACCCATGCAGAGGGTGGGTGGGGGGAGGGAGAGAACTATGAGATATACGCTGAGCAACATCAGCCACTGGACAGCTGCCATGCTACGGGTACATCGCTAAATATCATATATGTACGAGTACTCGTATCGGTATTATATTGACGGCGCGGCACGCGGGCGCATTACAGTACCTGTAGTTCCATGTCTTATGGTTATTACCAGTGCATGGCAACCGCTGCGCGCGTCCGCCTGCGTACGCGTTACAAATGTGGCGCGCATGCGATGCTCGCAGCTAAAACATCGTACTTGAAAGCACGCTTCAACACCCGAAATCTGCCCAGGAAGAAATCTGCCGTACACACGATTTTTTATTATACGGGTTTTAATCAGGGTTTTAGGGTTTGTTGTTAGGTTTTATGGGTTTCGAAACCCGAGCAACCCTAACAAGCCGCCATCCTCCGACCGCCGATACAGTCTTTTTGGGCGCGACTAGCCGACTTCTGCGTGTATGCTGACAATTGACGATTTAGAATCGCACCTTCGAAAGGCAAGCGCTAAAACATCGCGCACCTCTTCTCAAACAAGGCCCCGTTCCAACCGCGCCTGCTGCGCGGGCGGGTTGGTGGTACTGGTGGCCCATCTGTGCGGCCTCACAATGGCGCGCTCCATCTTGGCGTCAACTGCTCGGCGCCTCGGCCTAGCTGGCCGATTCCGTGTGAACATCTACCTCGGGACTGGCAACGATTCCGTGTCCGGCTGGTGGCCGACCCGACTATACCGTGACCGCACGAGCTACTCCCTCCGGTCGGTTACTCCTGTCGTAGCGCGCAACTAGCACGCAGCCTAGGGCGACCGTAGTCACTCCGGAGCGAGGACGAACCCGAACGGGCCACGCGCGTAGCCCTGTGGACTCCGGCTCGCGTGCCGACTCGTGCACCCATGAGTCGGACTACATGCACCACCGATGAGTGCGACGCGATTGGCAGGCCTGGGCGGACATCGGCGCTTGCCGCCGGGTCGTCGACATGATCCGCAACGGCGTGCGCATCCCGTTCAAGAACGGGCCGCCTGCCCCTTTCAACCAAGGGGGTCTCGATAGAGGACGCGACTTTCGACCAACTACGCTTCATGGACGACGAGCTGGCCCGCTTTCTGGCTAGCGGAGCATGGGAAAAAAGCCACCACTGGCGGTAGATTTCTCGGTTGTTCCTCGTACCTAAGCCGGGCGCCAATAAATGGCGGCTCATCATCGATCTACGACCCCTCAACCGGTACTGCGAGGAGCGAAACCTGACTTTCGAGACTCTCACGCGGCTGCGTCACCTGGCTCAACGGCTCAGCCGGGCGACTACATGCTCTTCATGGACTTACATGACGGCTTCTACGCCGTCGGCATCGCTTCCGAAGACCGATAATATTTCACCGTAAACTACCGAGGCAAGCTCTACCAGCTGGCGGGGCTCCCCGTGAGGTGGGCGAGCATGAGCCCCTACTACTTCGGCTCGCTTACGGCGACGCCCCGACGACTTCGCGGTGACCTCCCAAGGAGTGCGTCGCGCCAAGCTGAGCATGGGGTGATGCCAAGCGATGTGCGGCCACTTCCGTGGCGGCCGCATGCTCCCCTACATGGACGACTTCCTGTTCTTTGCATCCAAGCGCATCCTAAACTGTGCGCGACCGCCTCACTTCCCTGCTCGGACGGCTGGGTCTCAGCCGACACCCCGACAAGGGCCAATGGGAGCCGGTATAACGGTCGGAGCACCTCGGTCAGGAGATCGACTCGCGGAGCGTTACGATTCGACCCCCCCCCCCCCCCCCCCCCCTCGGAAGCTCGATTCACCCGCTGCTACAACCCTCAGCCTCATCTGCCGGGCTAAGCGAGACATGCGATCGCTGCATGTGTGAGAGCTCGCATCCATGGCAGCGGGACGTGCTCAATTCATGTTTCTCGCCATCAAGCCGGCGCGGTTCTACCTGCGCGAGCTGCACGACGTGCTCCGCACGAAGGACTCGTGGAGCGGGCGCGTCAAGATGACGCACCATCTCCGACGCTACCATGGAGATTGCGAGGCTATTGCGCTACAATTCCGGCTGGCGTGACCCTTGCATCGAGGCCACCGACAGCCTGCGCCTCACCGATGGCGCGTGGTGTCGTGAGCACACCTGGTGCAACCCCCCTTGGGGCCTCATTGACAACCTCGTCATCAAACTCCACATCTCTGGCGCGGCGGCCACCGTCATCGTGCCCTACTAGCCCGACCGCGGCTGGCATCAGCGCGTCTCGGAAATGGTATCCGAGCTGGTTGTCTTCCCACCATCCCCGGACTTCTTCGCGCGCCGGGCCCTCTCGGCGTGCGTACTGGCGTCGGTCCTCCCAAGTGGCCAGTGGTCGCCTTATGGCTCCCCCTTTGGGCTCGGTGCCCCGGCCACGGATTTTTACCGCCTCTCGTCTGCCCCTCGAGTCGGCCGGCGCCAACCCGCGTCGTGCCCCAAGATCAAGCTCGGCAAACAAACCAGCCCCCCCCCCCCCCCCCCCCCCCCCCCCCTTTGAAATGTTTAGCTTTCGGGTTTCTTTATCCGCATGTATGGCGACCGCTGCGCGACAAATGTATGTGGCGCGCATGCGATGCTCACAGCTAAAATATCGTACTTAAAAGCACGGTAGTCCGCGTAACGGTATGCTTCAACACCCGAAATCTGCATGGGAAGAAAACTGGCGTCCGAACGAGCACGGTCAACTCCAACACCACGCTGCGAGTCGACCGCAATCGAGATAGAATTCCTATAAGAGATAGCGGGCTATCTGCTGACCCCATCTTCCATCGATCTTCGCGCCCCGCCTACCATGTGGCGGGCCGTCTCCCTCCCTCCCTCCCTCACTTCGTGCTTTCTTTTCTGGCGGGCTGCCGACAGGCTCCTGACTTTAAAACAGTATAACCCAAGCCAAAGCTCATTTTCGGCACAACACACAGCCCCCCGCGCCCCAACCCCCCGCCGTGGAAATACAGTAGCAGCATGCGCGCAAGTGCATAGCGACCAGTCGCTAATCCTTACTGCTTACTAATAATGCTTACTGCGGGCTGTTTTGCGGATCTAAATTGCAGCAGCGACATACATGCGCGCCGGCAAGATCGCGATCCAACGGTTTAGGAACTTCTGTCTTTGACCCCTATTTAGTCTTGCATTCGAGCGCTGTAATATATTACGGCGGTTAAAGTCGCGCAAGTACTGCAGCTGCATACCATGTTACGTATGCGCGCCGGGGGGATTGCGATCCAACGGTGCTGGAGATTCTGTCACTGGCCTCTAACTATTTTTTAGCGACTTGTACCGGGCCGGGGTAAGTCGCTATTGCAGAAAGCCGCTTCGGCAAAACAGGTAGCGACTGTACACGTACTTGCGCTGATGAATGCAATCCTCCTGACGGGGCGTCGCCAAACCGGGCCATATACCGTCGATATATGTTATTTATATATGTGAAACAGATCGACTCATTGTAGTGCGTATATGCTAAAGCCCTGATGTAAAACAACTATGAAACCGATCGACCTGTTTTAAGAAGGATTGGATTGTCGCCATATAAAATTATAAAATAATCTTGCGCGCGCCGCCAGCAGAGTACACGCAGCACACTTTTTTTTTCCCGCACACCTTATCCACCGCCGCCTCCTCATCCTTCTCGCGTATATACGCATTGCGGCTATCCCGTACCTGTACAGGTACTGCCTCCGCCGGCGGCGGCGCGCCGGCAGTAGCAGCACTCGGAAAGTTCCGGAACCCGCCCCGAGTCGTCGAAACGAAGCGGGCGGCGCGAGCGGCGATGGGCATGGTCGTTATGTTTACGTTATCATAGCGTTCTATTGGCGAGTTGGCTACCGCTAGTGATCGGCGACGAGTGCTGCCATCATCGTAACTCCAGCGTCGACGAGCCTCGTCCAACCGGCCTCCACACCCACACCCCTCTCTCCATCCGACCGCCGTACCTCGCTTCGCGCCTCCCCGAACGACGCCCTGTCCCGCGTCTACCCGGCGATCTCAAGGATCAGTCACTACATCACGCTCGGCATCATGCAGAACGTAGCAATGCAGCAGGCTGTCAGGTACAATGCGTCGCTGTCCGCGGGCGCCATCACGCCCTCCGCCCCCCCCCCCCCCCCCCCCTCCTGCCCCCGCCGCCGGCCGAACTCCTCGGCGCCGCTGGCCGGTCACTGCGTCCGCCTGCGACTGCCCTTCCCTCTGTCTCCAAAACCCCTGCCTAGCGCTGCGTGCCCAACTCTGGGATCCCCTGCCCCTGAGCGGGACCCCGCGGCGTGGCAGCCGATTTGCACATCATCCCGTTCGCTGCCGCCGGCATCTAAGCTAAATCACGTTAATCAGTCGCGATTATTATTGCCCGTCGACCCCCCCCCCCCCCCCCCCCCCCCCCCGGGACTTGCGCCGCGCTGCGCCCCGATTTGCGCAGAGAATCTCTGACCGACGACACACCGAACGTCGATGACGTTTCCTTCAGCTGGTCTTGTTCGCCGAAGTCCCACCCACTCCCCCCCCCGGTGCCGCCGGAGTCGCGACGTGCCCCCCCCCCCCCCCCCCCCCCCCCCGCCCTTTCGGCCGACCGGACGGTCCCCCGCCCGTCACCCTCTGCAGCCCCCAGCGCGCGCGCCCGACACGTTGTTTTGGGAATGCTGAACGCGGTTGCCCCACCGCCACCCCGTTCCGCCAGGCCTGGCAGCTTTCTCAGCGGCACGCGCGTGGCGTCCCGCTCCGCATCATCGGCGGCCCCAAAGTCCCGCGCCGCCGTGGTCACCCGCGCGGCCAAGCAGCTGCACTTCAACAAGAATGGTGAAGCGCTGAAGAAGATGCAGGCCGGCGTGGACAAGCTGGCCACCGTGGTCGGCGTCACCCTCGGCCCCAAGGTTCCCCAGCCCGCCAGCCCACGCAGAGCTGGCCCCGCAGACTGCGCCAGCCAGTCAGATTGCGCTCGGACAAGGGGGGCTATGTCCCCCCCCCCACTGTTGCATTTACAAACATGTTGTTTTCAACAATGCATGTAAAACTACAGGAAAGAGTTATCTCCATAACTAATATGTAGCTCGTAATCATTTTTTTGCATTTAGAACTAGTTGTGTTGGTGTCTGCTGCGTCTGCTCACCTCACCCGCCTCCCCCATGGCCGCAGGGCCGCAACGTGGTGCTGGAGTCCAAGTACGGCTCGCCGCGCATTGTAAACGACGGCGTGACGGTGGCGCGCGAGGTGGAGCTGGAGGATCCGGTAGAGGACATCGGCGCCAAGCTCGTCCGCCAGGCCGCCGCGCGCACCAATGACACCGCCGGCGACGGCACCACCACCGCCACCATCCTCTCGGCCGCCATCATTGCCGAGGTACAGGCCCTCTGAACTTCTCTTCCGGCTCCTCCGTGTCATGAGACTGAACCCTCCCCCCCCCCCCCCCCCCCCCCCCCCCCCAGGCCAATGCGCGGTCACTCTGTTGTCTGTGGTGTTAATAGTGAGGACGGGGAGGGGGGTGGGAGGGCAAAGGACGAAGAGGCGCAGGCCTGCGACCCAGGGCCCCAGGCTGCACAACATGCAGCTGCTCCCCTACAATGATTCTGCTCCTTTTGGTTCAGTAGCGACCCCGTCCACTTAGGACCCTGTCCAGTACAGCTTGCTGCTCTGCCGGGCTGACTGGCGGAGGTGAGGGGAACCGTCCCTCACCAAGAGGGTAGGATGGTTGGTGGGGGGGGGGGGGGTCTGCCACTGTGCAAACTTGTCGATCTGTTCTGGAGGGATGGGCACAAGGCAAGCTGAATTGACACCCGAGGTTCAGGTCCAATCCATCAGAATGAGTCATGTCCCGATTCGCCGTTCCATCTGCCCTCATATCTGTCAGTGGTAGCCTCGGATCCCCAACCTAGCGCGGCACCTCCGGTAAACGCCGAAGCTGCGGCTGTCGCCGAGGGGCGAGGTCACCGATGATGATGTGTTGTCGTGGTGTGTGATTTGGGGTAGATAGACGTGTTGACTCGCCGGTTGGTGGTGGTGGTGGATGTGAGAGCAGGATGAGGAAGGGAGGGGTTCCTTGCTTTCTGATTTTATGTATGCTTCTGCGCTGACGCCTCGCCTCGCCCGGCCTCCCTTCCCTTGCCGCCTCCCTGCTCTCCCCCGGTGTGCGCTCACACAGGGCATGAAGATCATCTCGGCGGGCACCAACCCCGTGCAGCTGACGCGCGGCATCCAGAAGACAGTGGACTACCTGGTGGGCGAGCTGGCGAATCTGTCCACGGAGGTGGCGGACGGCGACCTCGTCAACGTGGCCGCCGTTTCCTGCGGGCGGCAACATGGAGATCGGCCAGCTGATTGCGGATGCGATGGAGCGCGTGGGGCGGCAGGGCGTGGTGTCCATGGAGGAGAGCCGCACCGCGGAGGACAATCTCTACGTGGTGGAGGGCATGCAGTTTGAGCGCGGCTACATCTCGCCTTACTTTGTCACCGACCCCGAGCGCATGGTGCGCCCCCCCCCCCCCCCCCCCCTGATGCGCTTCTCCTATCATATATGCTTCCCCAATCTCGCACCGCTCGACGCTATCAACCCTATGAAATCCTAATCCCTCTGAAACTCCGATAGCCCCCCCCGGCTCGCCGTGATCCTCTGCGAGGACGACACAGGCAGAGAGTGCCTGCTCGTGGCGGTGTAGCTTTTTGCTGATGTTTGGCGTTTGGGTCGGTGGTACTACTTGGGTGCGGTGCCGGTGTGTGTGTGTGTGTGTGTGTGTGTGTGTGTTGGGAGGAGGAGGAGGGGGGGGGGGGGGGGGGGGGGGGGGCTGCGTCACCCGGCCACAGGCTCGCGGTGCGTTGGCTACTCGTAGGACGGACGCTGTAACCAATGCGTACAAGTACCTAGGTACAACAGTATTTGGTTACCTCGCTCCTTTGACTGTGGGACGGCAGTAATTTGTAGGAGGTTGAGGCGGGTGGGTTGGTTTAGGATGGGAAGGGAAGGGGGAGCAGCTGCGTATTCTCGGGTACGAGGGTGGCTGGGTGCCCATCCAGATCCCCTATCCCCTATCCCTTCCCATAAAAGCGTCGCATCAGCAACAGCGACACACGCATTTGAGGGGTACGGTATGACAACATACTCGGATGCAGTGCCGCCGCCACCAACATTGCCACCAGAAAGGGAACGTAGGAGTGGATGGGGGCGAGTGAGGGGGGTGAAGTTTAAATGGGAGCTATTTGAAGCTTGCCTGGGGACCGTTCTTGCTGTGCTCAATGTGGCCGTATTGCGAGCCCTTGGCATGTGCTAACCGCCCCCCTCCCCCCCCTTTTCCTCCTTCACTTTCCAGACCGCGGAGTACGAGAACTGCCGGCTGCTGCTGGTGGACAAGAAGATCAGCACCGCGCGTGACATGGTGGGCATCCTGGAGGAGTCCATCCGCGGCGGCTTCCCTATCATGGTGATGGCGGAGGACATCGAGCAGGAGGCGCTCGCCACGCTGGTGGTCAACAAGCTGCGCGGCAACCTCAAGGTCGTCGCCGTCAAGGCGCCCGGCTTTGGCGAGCGCAAGACGAGCTACCTCGAGGACATCGCCATCCTCACCGGTGCCACCGTCATCCGCGACGAGACCGGCCTCAGCCTCGAGAAGGTGCGGCGGACGCGGCGCTTGCGCTGCAGTGCCGTACAAATACTAGGGCTGGGATGCCTAAAACCCTGTCCATGCCCTATCTCATCATAGTATTACACGGGGGGAAAATTGCAATCGTATTGTACATCGCAGCTTGCAATCAGGACATACGCGCTGGCGCAGTTCGAGCCCTAGAAGAGACCCTGATGTTAGGATGCCCTGAAGTATCCAGGCTCGACCTGAGCATGATGCCCTAAACTCTTAATCCTAGTTAATGCTATGCACAACGTTTCAAGCCAATGCTGCCTGTGTCATGTCCCATAAGCATGGCCTGACCCACATTCTCTCCGCTGGCAGGCGGACACCACCATTCTGGGCCTGGCCGCCAAGGTGACCGTGTCCAAGGATAGCTGCACCATCGTTGGCGATGGCAGCACCGAGGCGGAGGTCGCGGCGCGCGTGAAGCAGATCAAGCGCATGATTGAGGACACCGAGCAGGTGATGCGCGCCGCAAAAAAGTCGTATCATGGCGGCCCAGGAGAGATGCCGGGGGTTTGGCCAGAGTCCCTAATGGGTCAGGGGCGGGGTTTCTAGGGTATTTAGGGCTTGCCTTTCAAAATTCTACGACCTAAAGTCCTGAACTGTGCATTGCCGACGCCACGCTCATGGTGCTTCTTCATAGCCATGACACCCAATATTTGCCCCATGCACACGCATTGATGCCTGTTAACCCTAGGCTGGCTCAAACATCAATCAACACTGATTTCAACATTATTGACTCCATTATGATGTGTGATTGTGGTTATGACATTATGATGCTCAGTATGCTCTCGAGCAGCCCTAGCATTTGGTTGTTTTGTGGAGCTGTAGACGCCTTATTGGCCTATTTGTTCACACGCGCCTGGTGTATGCGTCCCTCATGAAGGCGCAGCCTCGTTGACTCACGTGCGTCGCTTTTTGGCCCTGGATCCATCAGGAGTACGAGAAGGAGAAGCTCAACGAGCGCGTGGCGCGCTTGTCGGGCGGCGTGGCCATCATCCAGGTGGGCGCACAGACGGAGACGGAGCTGAAGGAGAAGAAGCTGCGCGTGGAGGACGCGCTCAACGCGACAAAGGCGGCGGTCGAGGAGGGCATCATCATTGGCGGCGGCTGCACGCTGATCAAGCTGAGCGCCATGGTGGACGGCTGGAAGGACAGCCTGCCCAACCTCGAGCAGCAGATGGGTGCCGACATCGTCAAGCGCGCGCTCACATACCCGCTCAAGCTGGTCGCCGAGAACGCGGGCGTCAACGGCAGCGTGGTCATGCAGCGGATCCTAGACAGCGGGGACCCCAACATGGGCTACAACGCCGCCACCGACATCTACGAGGACCTCATGAAGGCTGGCATCATCGACCCCACCAAGGTGGTGCGCTGCGCGCTGGAGAACGCCGGCTCCGTCGCCCGCACGTTCCTCACCGCCGACGTTGTTGTCACCGAGATCCCGGAGAAGCAGCCCGCAGGCAACCCCACCGGCGCGGAGATGGGCGGCTACTAAGCAGCGCGGCCACCCTCCCACTATCCCTTTCCCCGGGATAGTGCGGACGGCTAGCCCCATCTCGTGCCCCGGGATGCCCACGTAGCAGCGTTTTAATCAAGAGAGAGTCATTATACTGCATCGTCAATGTACCATGATGTGTTTCTACCCTCATTTGGTCATTCCCGCGCCACGCGGCAGAGGCTGCGATTCGAATCTGATTTTATTTACAACGCACAACTGTGCCACTCCCCCGCCACTGGATGAAACGAGTACTAGACCACTCCCTTCGTGCGTATGATCGAACCCTTCCGATGCCGAGAGAGTGACGGCGCTCACACACCGCCCGCCCGCCGCCGAAATTCCTACGGACTTGGGCTGCGGCTGCAGGTTCGAGCAAAGATTAGAAGTGGTGGTACCCACCCTGGCTGGAGCTGATCTTGCTGTCCGGCTGCGCGCAGCAAGAGATTGCAAACCGCGCCACCCGCGTCCTGGAGATCGACCTGCATGACCTGCAGGCGGTGCATTGATCCACGCCCTCTGCTCTCCCATGGCTAGATCGGTGCCTTTCCCGCCTGTCCCTCAGCCATACGAGTACGCGTGCACCTCCTTCATCAAGCGCCCGCTTGCCTGACTCACAGTACCAGAACTGTCTTTTATAGTGATGAGCTGGTGGACGCTGTGGTCGGGAACACCAAGCGCTACATGTCCGTCTTTGCTGCCGCTGCGGACGCGGGCATGCCCATCCGCACTGTGCTCCACGGCGGCAGTGACATGTTTGACGTCATCACAGACGGTATGGTATCCGTGGTGGTACTCGTAGCAGTGCCGCCTCATCTAATGCTGCAATCCTTAGTAATTCTAGCTTTTTCTGCATTCGGGCGGCAAAATGTGTGCGAGTGCGCAGCAACTAGCCAGTAGCAAAATAGGATGACCATGTCAAGACAATATATTGAAGCGCCAATGGCGTACTAGGGCATGGACTTGTGATGATGCGTGAGGGCTACCACATCGACCTACCTCTATCACGGACAATGAATCGTAGCTTTATTACGATGAGCATTCAAAATATCGGTAGACTCACCAAAATATATATACAATGAATGCCCCTGTAACGAACCTACAGGCTGCAAAAATCAGGCCTAGATTAACCTGTCTAACCCTAATTATGCACTCCTGACGTCTCAAATAACGCGTTGCGCATAATCTGCCAATGACACCATGAACATTTGCATTTTTTGGTGATAGCACGTACCGCCACACCCATTGCTGCAAGGGGCATGGGTTACTTCGAACCCGTATACTGAAGAAAATATAACGATTCCACGCCATGTGGTGTGCAGCATACTCTGGGATGTGCACCCTCACGTGTTATATTGACGTCTATAGCATATACTCTACGTAGCTGAATGGTCTGGTGCTGTTGTACTGATTAGTCACAGGGGTGCTGGCGCCCGCAGACATCGATGGTACGCTGATGATGACAATCGCGATGCCACACATACACCACTGCACATAAGCCTGTGCAGGAGCCTTGTGCCCAGGCGATACTGTTTCGGTACCATTGTGCAAGCCTCCTACGGACAATGAAGAAGAAAAAAGAGAACAGTGTGCAAGCCTCCTACGCCAAGGAAGCGGTCGTTCCTTTCACGGTGTATTATTGAGATTGCAAGACTGCTATTCATCAATTGCATTTGGACATTCTCTACTCGATAATGAAGAGACGATTCTATCGCCTGCTAGAAAGCAGCAACGCATTAGGTCAACAACATTTCTGCAGCATAGCCACCGTATGTTGCACATGCACAGGTGCTACCCTTGGCGCGAACTTGAGTCCATTTATCGCACGCTGGTGTTAGAATGCATGCCTATACTCCGCCGTAAGAGTATGCCAATCATGGAGACACTATGTTTGGGCCGGTTTTCTTTGAGTGGAGGAGCGGCGTTGGCTGCACCTCGCTGGTACGTTCCGCATTGGCACGCGTGATGTGCTTTCGATTCCAGAGGTCCCAAAGCTTCCAGTGTACCATCATCTTCTCGCGCAAGCTCCTCCTCCACCTCCTCCATCCGTGATCATCTCCCTTCCGCATGCGCTCTGTTCTTCACACAGGAAACACCGGCTTCCTGCGTATTGCCCTCCATTCTTCAGCCCATCCACGTTTCAAAACTCTGCCCCTCCCCTGACTTCCTATCCCGCCCCCACCTGCTCTACTTGCCTCCACAGCCGCCCTCACTCTCATCCCACTCGCTTCACCCAAGGGTTATGGCGTGCGTTGTATCTCGTGTTCCGGTGCGCTTTCCGCTCGTGCATTCGGCTGCTCCTTCAGCATCGAGCACCCCTGCCTGTTCGCAGCAGCCCTCAGTGCACTGCCGA
Organism: Tetraselmis striata; assembly: GCA_006384855.1. Taxonomy (NCBI): domain Eukaryota; kingdom Viridiplantae; phylum Chlorophyta; class Chlorodendrophyceae; order Chlorodendrales; family Chlorodendraceae; genus Tetraselmis; species Tetraselmis striata. Next base: position 80,152 of record VCJN01001798.1, read on the forward strand.
TGCTGTGGCGGATGGGATGGCACCAGTACGTCCGGGAGGGCCTGCATGTACAAGAGGCCCTATCCGGGGGCAGCGGAGGCCCCAATGTCTGCGTTATTCCACAATGCGTGTGCGATATTCTTAAGATACAAAGCGCACATCGAGGGCAACGCTTCACAGTGCTCAGTAAGATATTCAGTGCCCTGCTACTGTCCGTCTGCAACAGCTATAGGCTATAATCGACACTGAGGGGGGCAGATAAGCGCGCTGCAACGACCATTCTGCGGGGCGCCGGGTCTAGTTGCCAAGACAAATGCGCTGTTTCCATCCAGGTCATGCTACCAGTGGTTTGGAAGCAACGTGGAGCATGTAGCAAGCGTCGACATTGGGGACGTCTGGCGTTGAGCCGCCAGTACTGACTGGCATGGTGTCACGCCTCAGACACTGACCCATCCTTGATTCCTTGCCGAGGCTTCATGCTTAAAAATATCCGACAATGACATTGTCTCAAAATGACCTTAATTGGATCTCATATCACTGCTATTATTTCGCTTCTGTGTCGACAGATGTAATCGCCATCTCCTACCTGCTGTTATCATTTACGACTTCACAAAAATGGTGCTAGCTAGGGGTATCTCCCTCTGAGATTGGCGGTCAGCGTGGGGGCGGCTGGAGGCCAGCCAGACGTGCCAGCCCTGGCAGCTTCAGGTGGCACTGGCTGCCAGCGAGCGGCGCCGCATCCGGGTGCAGACGGGCGTGCCCTGACATGCTGTTCAGTGCTGCAGGGCGCGCTTCAGGGCCGACTCCACTTCCTTCCGGCTGGCTGGGCTCAGGATGAGCACCTCCTGCATCGTCTTCCCCTTGCGCGCCACCAGCTTGTACTCCGCCGCGGACCTCCCCTCGGCGCCCGCCGCGTCGGGGCTCCCAGACAGCCGGAGGCTAAACGTCTCGGCGCGGCCTCGCGTGCGGGAGATGACGCCCGGCACGATGCGCCCGCCACCCAGCTCCTCGGCCAGCTTTGTCAGCAGAGGGATGAGGCCAGGCAGGTGGGTCGAGTGGTTCAGCACCAACCGGGACATACTCGCCCGTGCTTCTGCCACACGCTTTTTCCCCTGCAGCAGTCAATCAGGGTCGGGGCGCCTCGACCAGTGGCCCGACGCCTCGACACGACGCTGCAGAAAGGATGCCAGCGCGGTGTGGTGAGAGTGAGGCCCACTTACCTGGCCGTCTGCTACCCTCACGTTATTTTAAAAAAAAACGCGCGACGGCGGCGGACGATTCATGAGCAGACGTGTAGTCATTCTCGAATACTGTAATAATCTGTTTACATGGCTTTAATGAATAGCGACTATAATTATACTTTTTGGTTAATAATGAATAGTAGCGACTATAATCCTTCAGAAAAGTATTTCACTGTAGACGATGACGATAGTAAGGATATTAGACTAGTTTAGATCAAAAATTGGTCGCTAAACCCCCGCCCCACATCCAGCAATCGATCCTCCGCTGCGCGCCGCCGCCGCCGTAACCAGAGCAGCGACGCGAGATAAGCAGCGGGCTGAACCGGCGGCCGATGTGGTACTGGGAGCACTCCCCTCCCGCACAGACATACAGCCACGCCGCCGCCGCCCCACCTGCACGGAGCGACCGCCCGGCTTAATCCCTCCTTTCACCCAGTGAAACCGCAGGTGCGGCACTGCGTTCTGCCCATTCCGCCCTCGTCACAGCGGACGACCGCCAGCAGTGCTTCACGGCGCCCGCCAGCGCAGCGCCAATTCTGCTCAACGGACGAGGCCGTGCTGTCGCCCCCTAGGAGGGAGGGAGGGGAGACGGAGGTCGGCGGACAGCCACCGGGGGGGGGGAGGGGGGGGGGGGTTAATTTGGACAGCCTGTCAGCCTTGGGAGGGAGTGATAAGGGGAGACGGAGGTCGGCGGAGAGTCCTCCGGGGAGAGGCCGGGAGGGGGGGGGGGGGGGGGGGGGGGGGGGGGGGGTAATCCGGACAGCCTGTCAGCGAGCAAGCGGAATCGGGCGCGGGGGGAAGGGGGCAGCACTTGCAGCTTCCAGTTTTTTTGTTTTTTTGAACAAACGCCCAACGCAACGGAGACAGGACGGCGCGGTGCATAAGCGGCGGCGGCACTGGTTACCGAACTAACACGCAACCGCCGTTCCATCGCTGGCACTATGATTCAGTGTAGCGAATCAAATGAGAGCGTAGGGGTCCTCGCGCTTCATACAGCAAGATACGAGCGTGCCGCGCCGGTGGACAGCGATTCCCAGTGTCCCATACCGGGCGAGAGCAGGGGTGGTGATACGGACGGGACGGCCCCGGGAGACTGTCCCACCTCTAGTGTGGGCGGTGCACAGTGTGCGGGGTTGCCAATTAGCTTTTGATGTAAAAGTTGGTGAAACCTCGCTGACTTTCGTTTTGTGCCTTCCTTCTCCGTGGTATACATCGTTCCCGTTTTGTTTACTTGCTTCTCGCTTCGCATCCGCCACCTCACAGTGCACATGATTCTTGGGTGGTGTGCGTGCGTTCTTACTCATAGTGTGCCCAGTGTGTCGGGAAGGGATGTAGGTACCCGCGCCAAGGGCTCGCACACACCCATTAGCACCCGCCAGGACGAGAGTATCCCGGTAGCGCTGCGAACGGCATAGCTATGAGGGGCTGTCCCGCCTCCTCTTGCCAAGTCCTGGCGTGCCAGCATTGCCAGCAAAGGGTTGGGATTTTGCCTGACCCTGCAGGCCTGGTCCCCCTGCGGTCTGCCCAGCTCATGCCACACGCTGCCCAATCCAGCGGGGCGCATCTCAGGCGCGGTGGGGGGGGGGGGGGGGGGGTCACGGGAGGCCAACTCAGCGTGCTAACACCTCAGCCTGCCTGGCCGCTGCTTAGGTTGACTACCCCGCGGCAGGCAGCACCGCACTTGATAGGGCCTGCGCGGAGGGCGCAGCAAGCCGGCACCATGGCGGACGACTGGGAGGACTGGGAGGACGACAGCTTTGTGCCGCCCAGCGTCACGACGGCTGTGGGCAACGCCAAGGACAAGTTTGCGGACGAGGACGAGGAGGCGGAGGAGGACCTCGCGGCGGTGGAGAAGTCCCAGCCCAAGGTGCGCGCCGCCACGCAGCCCACCCGATGATCAGCATGCCGCCGTCCTGCCTACTGTGTCTCCCGCCTCCGCACAGTTGGAGGGGAGGGGGGTGATTGAAGGTGATGCGAGCATGCGTGGGATGGTGCAGGCCAAGGCAAAGAAGCCTGCGGCTGCCGGGGAGAAGCCCAAGTTTGACGAGCCGCTGGATGACCCCGTCGCAGAGAAGCTGCGGCAGCAGAGGTCTGCCCCCCCCCCCCCCCCCCCCCCCCCCACACACACACACCCAAATGCTGGGCCGCTCTGCTAATGTCCACAAGCACAGAATCCGGAAACACGAGACGGGTGGGGAACGTTTGGTCTCTAGGGAGGGGGAGGGGGTTCCTTGCAAGTTTAATTCCCTCTGCCGGCAGCTGATCACGTGCGCTGCCCTGGCAGGCTAGTGGAGGAGGCCGACTTTGCGGCGGTGCAGGACCTGTTTGGGACCGACAAGGGCCTGGAGACGTTTATCCCCAAGACTGCCAAGGACTTTGAGCAGCTTGCGCGCATGGTGGCGCACAAGTTTCTGCTGCCCCATGCCGACAGCAGCCACTACAAGGCGCGGCACCCGGCTCCCCCCCCCCCCCCCCCCCCCCCGGCGGGCCTCTTTTTTCTGGAAAGAGCGCCGGCCGTGTGTGCGGGGGCGCGAGGGAGGGGAGAGAGCGGGTGGCATGTTGCCCCCAACTCATCACGACTGCATTTGAAGCTATAATCAAACAATGACTCGCAAGGTGCACCGCACAGTATTGTACCCGGGTCATTCCCGTGCAATCCTTTCTTTCGGCTGACGAGCCCCCCCCCCCCCCCCCCCCCCCCCCCCGGTGCGGCCTGCGCCCCCAATAGACACTCATGAAGACCCTGAACAAGGTGGCGCTGGTGAGCATGACGGCGCAAGAGACAAAGGACGTGGAGACGAGCTTAGCGGGCATGCGCACCGACAAGCTGAAGCAGGAGCGCGAGGCGGTGAAGCAGAAGAAGGGTGCGGGGCCGCGCCCAGTGCTTGTCGCGATGGCGCCCGGCGTGCCTTCCATGATGCTTGCCTTCAGGCCTTGCCGCCACCAGCTTCACAACACCCCGGCCCTGCGCTACCAGGGCACATTCAAGCGGGTAGCCCCGGCATCCGACCACAGTTTGGCGAATTATTGATGGAATATAAATCTGCTATAACAAAGGACATGATTTCGTCACCCAAATCTGACCTTTAAAGTTGGTTTCCGCCATCTTAACGATTTTGTGATGTGTTTGCGTGTTGTTTGTCATCGATTCTGTACTCAAGAGGGCTGGGCGGGTGGAGTGCGCCTGGCAATGATGGTATCCAAACGGGTGCCCATTGCATTGGTCAATATGCCGGTTATTCCCCGCGCTCGCTCGGTCGCTGAGCATAAAGTCACCACAATTCATCATTGTGTATGCGAGTCGCGTGGTACTCGCGATGTGGAAGAGGATGTACCGTCGCGGCAAAACCAGGTGTTGTTGGCTAATAAACAGGTATTATTCCGCTGCTTGTGTTGCAGATGTTGGCAAGAAGAAGGACCTGAACTACGGCCGCGGCGGCACCACCAAGGGAGGCGACAACATCCTGGGCGGCGACGTGGACGAATACCTGGATGACGGCGCCCTGGACGTCGATGACGAGTACGACTTCATGTGAAGGGGCAACCCGCAGTTTCTGTTGTTAGCGTGGGAGTCTCAGCATGTAAAAAAATCCTACCAAAACGGAAACCGCAAGTCACGCTGCCAGACGCCGTGTGTCCATGGTCGTGCAACAGCTGGATGGCACCAGCATTGTGTTGAAGTATGGCATGTCTCGAAGTGCACTCGTCAGTGTGTCCACCGCGTCCTGCCGCCACCTCAAGCGCACCCATCTTTTGAGTCCTCAGTGTACGTTGCATTCGAGGTACCTTGTAGTTGCATGCCATGTACCTGCAGTGACTCCATGATATCATTTATGAATACATACCTTCCTTGCCTAGATGGCACGCTGCCGTAACCGACCGGTCGTCATGGCTTTTGCGCCTGGACCCACGGCAGGTTCCTCGCCCGGCGTGTTACTTGCGCGCATGCGCTTGACCGCGAGGCCTCGTTTTATTTCTCCCCCCCCCCCCCCCCCCCCCCCCCCCCAACGACGGATTGCGCAAATCTAGCCCAGTCAACCGACCCAGCCCGCCGCATATGACCAAGCGGCCACCAGCAGAGATATAGCTAGCCGCTGCGCCGACAGATCAAACGTGAAGGTGTGTTGGTTTGCGTCGTCAAGGGCGAGGGGGGGCTCGGCGGGGCTGTAGGGGTGGACCTCTGCATGTATGATTGTCTGTAACCAATTATATACAATCTGGCAGAAAGCTGCGCGAGTGACCTACTGCTCCTTGCTGCCGGCCGCAGAAAATATGATATATAGATCAACGGCGGCGCGTGGGCGGGAGAAGGTGTCGGCCCTATCCTGCGGTATTTATGGGATATGCATCGCATGGTGGTGGGATAATTGTGCGCGTAATGCCAGCCCTGTCCCGGGGCCGGGAAAAATATTCGCGTGACAATTTGATGAATTCGAAATATAAATAATTCGAATTTATATATTGAATTACATAACGAAGTATAATGGATTCGAATAGCGACTACTCGAGCCATGCAGCACTTCAGCAGTGCGATCGACTGCTCGGAATATACTATATAGTGCCAAAGAAACTGTACAGATATTGTACTATTGGTAGCATGTAGATAATATAGGACAGATATATGAATAGCAGATATAGGGGTATGCTCATAGTGCTCTTTCATTTTCGGAGATGGTATGATAGATATTGGTTACATGAGCTAGCTTCAAAAGGCGAACAGGAAACCACCCGAAAGGCAATAGAAAACGTCCACTACAACAATTACGCGGTGGAAGCAGCACAAGAAGAGGGTGCGGAATGAGCACGGGCAGACGCATCAGACTTGGCCGTTTGCACTTTAACAGAGAGAATGCCGCCCAAGGTACCATGCACGCAAGCAAAGTCTCGCTGCAACAACCCCCGCCGCGTGCGTGACAGATGATGCATGGCGGCACTCGGCACGTTGGCTGGCAACAAAGTTCCGAAGAGCATGGACGGATTGACCACGAAGGAAGCATATAGTCGGGGCGGGAGGACCGCCAGGGAAGTTGCGAACAGCAAGTAACACTGCGAAGATGTAGACCACCGTTAAAGCGGATTTTCCGAGGTGACCGCGGTCCTCAACCACAAAAGGGTAGTACCGGTGAGTGAACAGTCACCCTACATAGGGGCGGAAGACGCCCGGTCCGCCGCTAGCTTGTTGTGCTCCGCCTCGGTTGCTGCGATCCCCGGGATGCACCAGCGGAAGTCGTTGCCCCAAGTGGAGGTCGTGGAGGACACGCACGGCCGCGAAAGCGATCATGTAATCGCACAACGGGCCCCCCCACCCCGCCAGCGTCAAATCTAACGACCGCGAGCGGTCCGTTGGGCGCAGCCCACTCGTCTCAAGGGTCAAGTCGCCGACTCCCGAGCGGTCCCGGTCGAGCACCGCCCCCGCTTCAATCGCCACGAAAGCCCACAAATCGTTCAAAGCGGTATGCATGCGGTGCTTGTAGTTTGCACCGGGGCAGATGGGCATATGATTCACGACGAAATCCGTGGCGTTCCGGTTCGAGCCATCCGTAGAGAGAAGCCATAAGGGGTCAATACCACACGTGGGGCCAGGGCACGTGACAAGCGCGGAACCCCCGCGCGGGCGAAGGCCCAGCACCCGCGCAGCGGCGGCCGAATAAGCAGCATGGGGAATCTTGCGGGCTGACTCGTGATCCGACTGGACAAGCGATAGGGAGCCCGGCCCGCACGCGCTGTACAAGCGCAGGGTATCAAGTCGCGAGGCTGCGGCACCGGTACGCTGGAAGCCAAGAGCGAGGGCCACGAAGTCACGCAAGCGAATCGCACGGCTGATGTTAGGGTTACCACCATAACCCTACCTGCATACCTATATCCGCACACCTATACAATCATACTCGTACCACTCACTTCCTTATATTAACGCAACTACTACATGCAACTAAGCTGCTGATCCGCCCACACACATATCACTGTGAGATTCAGATGTGACATACAGGTGACGAAGCACTACTAGTAGCGACTATTATTTATCCGTGAAGGCTGCTGCTGGTGGCGGCACGTCCATCCAGTTACGTGCGAGTACATCCGGCGTTATTGCCGGCGGGCGATAAATCCTTTTTGTCATCATTGAGGAAGTCGTACCAGCCCGGTGAAGCGCTACATGGCACTGACGTACAAGGTACAAGGTTGTCCGTGTAGTACCGGGTAGTACGCGATATATTTATTACGCCGGTACCGGGTATTTAGTACCCGGTACCCGGTACCCGGGCACGATGACGAGTGGTCCTGTGGATAACTACGACTATTAGTACATGGGAGCGCAAATCTCAGCCGTACTATTCGGTAACACTGGGGAATTTTGTGTACATTATAGCTAGTACTGCTGAACGGGCCTGCCAGCCGTCCGATCAAAGGTCATCAGATGGGCGGTTTGGCTGCCATGTTTTGCCAAAGAGTGCTCACGTTACATAAATATTCGCGAGGGGGAGGGGGGGGGGCAGGCAGCGGTTTGCCGAAGAATGTTTGAATTACAATATTCGAGACAGCTGCCATCGGGGATTGTGGCCCCCGGGGGGGGGGGGGGGGGGGGGGGTGCGGGGGCGGGGGGACCACGCCCCCCCCGCCCCCCCCCCCGCCCCCCCTCGCCGCCAGCCGCTCCCGCCTGGGGGGGGGGGGTAAGGGGGCGGGGGCTACTGCTTGTTCTTGTTCTTGCGTGCCCGGGGGACCCTCCGCTTCGACGATCTCGCTGCCTCCGCCTCCGCCTCCGCCTCCGCCTGCGCCTGCGCCTCCGACTCCGCCTCCGACTCCGCGACCGTCAGTTTCTTACCTCGGCGTTTCTTCACTGGCCTCTTCCGCTTCTTGTCATCCGTCAGTGTCTTCACCACCCCGGGAGGCTGTGCCGTCGACGACGCCGCCATGAGCTTCCTTACCTTCGCGTCGGGACGCCCCCTGTGCGCAGACACCCACAACAAGCCACAATCGTTTCGCCTTTAAGCGGCTGAGGATGCGGCCTCCTCGGCCACCACGAGTTGCGCCGCTGGCACTGTGGAAGCCTTGGCGTTGAGGTGGGCCTTACGGCGCTCCCGGACGAACCTGCGCGCGGCACAAGTTAGCCACGAGTGGGTGCGTGCTAATGTGGAGGATGGAGTGTTTTGTTGCGCGCCCACCTTGTCACGCGTTTCCTCATGTCTTTCTCGTCCTCCTCGATGCCGGCGGCGCGGACACGCGAGACAGCAAGGCTCGCCGCCCACTTTTGCCCGGGGGGGCGAGGTCGGCCATGGCGCTGTGAGCGGTGAAGGGGGGGGGGGGGCGGCCGAGGTGGAGAAACTAACACCCAGTCGACGACCGCCTTCCGCAGCAGTCAACGACACATCGGAGGCGAGGAGCAGCGCGCCACTACTATTTATATGCACGTATTGTCAAGAGCTAGTCGGTGCGGCATTGTGTCGGTGTAATTTCGCAATGTTTATTGTTGAAGTAGCACGGCGTAATGGATACGGCGAGTGAATCCGGGATAATGTGTGCGACGAATGTGCGCGCGCAGCGTTGTGCGGCGGTGTGCGGCGGTGTGCGGCGGTATGCAGCGATGTTAATATAGTGTGAATATTATATCGGCCGTAGACGATCAGGTCTGGCAGCACCGCCCGTGCTTGTAAATAAGCGACAATGGATCTAGTCTCCCGCTAGTCTGTGCACCGCAAGTGCACTCCGCAAGCCTCGCCTCCATCCGCGTCGGAACCGGTAGTAAGTGTTGTTGTGTGCGCACATCGTGACAACATTACACGGTGGCAATTGCAATTATTAGCGGTGGATAATGTGAAGGCGTTTTCGAAATCGACAGAGAATGAGGCGGTGCTGGCGGAGTGCATTGGCGGTGCATAGAATAGCGTGTTGCTGGGGTTTTGGCTGCATCGGACGCCGTATTCCCACCCATCCGGCACGGAATGTCCGGTTTTCACACATTTGTGTGTTAATAAAGTGTGAATATTACGCGTCTTTTACGCCGGGTGGGTGGGCATCCGGCGTCCGATGCACCCCAATTATTTGCAGCACGCTACTCTACGCACCCCCAACGCACTCCGCAAGCCTCGCCTCCATCCGCGTCGGAACCGGTAGTAAGTGTTGTTGTGTGCGCACATCGTGACAACATTACACGGTGGCAATTGCAAATTATTAGCGGTGGATAATGTGAAGGCGTTTTCGAAATCGACAGAGAATGAGGCGGTGCTGGCGGAGTGCATTGGCGGTGCATAGAATAGCGTGTTGCTGGGGTTTTGGCTGCATCGGACGCCGTATTCCCACCCATCCGGCACGGAATGTCCGGTTTTCACACATTTGCGTGTGAATATATATAGTGTGAATATTACGTACGCGTCTTTTACGCCGGGTGGATGGGCATCCGGCGTCCGATGCACCCCGAATCTCACCAACACGCTACTCTACGCACCCCCAACGCACTCCGCCAGCCCCGCCTCTTTCCGCGCAGGTCCTACGTTCCATTGTATGTATATACATACGTACATGTACTGCTCCGAAACCAGCCCAAACTTAATGAGTGCACAAGTGTAAATGGGGGGGGGGGGGGGGGGGATGTGGCGGCGGGGCATCCACTCACACATACCCCGGCGATGCATGACAGATATTACATGCCGTGGCGGGTCGGCGGGCCGACCCGGCGGGGGGGGGGGAGGGGGGGGCGTCTATTCAACTACACGTGCGACAGTGTCGTTTCGTGGAGCAGTATATGTGCCCGGCCTCATTTATACCGCCCCCTACCTGCGCTGCACGGTCTACCCCTACGAATTACCCCTACGAATTACTACGAATTACTTACTACGAATTACAAACCGCCATTACTTAATAGGAACCTAGCACAGCCAGGCTTATATGCCCGCTTTCCCGATCAACTTCTACGCACTTTCCGTCCCTCAACCGCCGGACATGGGGGTTAAGCCGCCAGCCTCGGCAGTTGCTTAGCCAGACTTGGCATCCCGTACCGTGTCCATGGCTTCGCAGCTCTGCCGCTGGCACACGCCGAGTCCGGCGCTTGCTGCCGCGGGGTTGCGCACGCATGCACGCACGGTAATACGCCGCCGACGCCGCCACGCTTACTTCCACCACCTTCGCCAGCCGCAGCTTCGCACGCCTTTCCGCCGACATACGAAACGCACGAATCCCCCCCCCCCCCCCCCCGTCCCCGCGTCATGTATATTATATTCGAGGCGACTATGCGGGGCGCAGCACACGCCGCGGCGTGGGTCGGCGGAGCGGCATGCGGCGGGAGCCCTAATGGCCGGGCAGTATCCACACCCACACCGGCACCGCCGCTCACCTCCGACGCGGATGAACCGCCTCCCAAAGGAAACATGCCGGTTGGTGGTAAGCCCAGCATGCGTGGGGTGCCGGCGCCGGTACTGGTGCGACGGAGCTGTCGCGTCAGGAACCGCACCGCATGTGGAGCAACACATGGCGGTGCCGGCCCCACCTATGTCTAGGGCCACCTCCTCACAACACCCCGCCACGACGGCGTCGGCCACCGCCGACGGCGCCGTTGCGGGGGGGACGCCCTGCCAGGCGACGATGATGCGCCTGGTGCGCCGCGTCAGGAGGCGGAGGAGGCCGTGGTCGAGGCGACTGATCGGGCTGAGGGGGTTGTCGAGGCGAGCGAGGCTGCGCTCGCGCCACCCGCCCCGCAGCCACCTGCGGGACATGCCGACTTGCTCGTCGCCATGTTGACCGGAGCACTACGAGCAGTGGCGGGAGGCGGCCACATGCACTATCATGTGCGTGTCCTGGCCGGACGCCCGTCATGCGTGGACTGCGGCCAACGGACGGACTGGGAGTGTTGCTGCGACGGCACCCCGGCTTTGTGCGGCCCCAAGTACCCATGCATGGCGACCCATCAGCGGGCAGTCCCCTGCCCGACCACGGCCACGAAGAGGGCGGAGTTCCGCCATGTCAGGGACGCGTTCCACGACGCGACTCGCGCCGCCGTGTGTGCGGCTTCCGAGAAGGCACGCGCGGCTGGTAGGGTGCGCAGGGTGAGGCGGCGGACGGCCCAGGAGATGAAGGAGAGCGAGACATGCCGTCAGTGAGGTCGGGCGCAATGTCATTGGGTGGGGCACACGGACGTGTAACACTTGCACTTTGCGCGTACTGCTGGGTTACATCCAGGCTGCGTCACACTATGCAACCGGAAAGGCTGCGTTGCTACTGCAAACGATGCGACGCCTCACTCTGTAGCAACCGCTGCCGCGCCTAGCCCACAGCCGCTGCCCCCCCCCCCCCCCCCCCCCGCGCGCGGGATCCCCGCCATCAGCAGCTTGCACTTGCACTTTGCGCGTACTGCTGGGTTACATCCAGGCGGCGTCACACCGGAAAGGCTGCGTTGCTACTGCAAACGATGCTACGCCTCACTCGGTAGCAACCGCTGCCCCGCCCATCCCACTCGGGATGCTGAGAGCAGCTAAAGGGCACCGGGGGCGGGGCAAGAGGGAGCAGGGCCAATGATTGTGGAAGAGCGGAGACCCGCTTGCATGCCATCGTATTATATCTTGCACAATATCTGTTGCTGCACTCATATCTCACATCACTAGCTTAGCTATAGTGACCCCCCCCCCCCCCCCCCCCCCCCGCACCGCGTACGCACAAGCCTGGGTATACGCATCAACTGCCCGCCGGGATGAGAAACTGGTATTGGTAGTGTGTCTGTGGGGTGGAGGGGGGGCAAAAGAGCTGCCAATTGCTGCCAAGCTGGTGCGTTACATTGGGGCAGGCGCTGGGCAGACAATTGGGGCTCGCTTCAGAGCATTGTCTAGTGCCTATGCGGCTGCGTCGCCTCCGCCGCATGCAGACTCTCCGGGCTCACCAGCACCGCCACCTCAGTCATGCGGCCCTGCATCCCGCAGCCCGCCGCCGTCAGCCAGATCAGAGGTATCCAGAAGTCAGTGCTGGGGTTGTTGCGGCATGACCGCATAGTTTTCAGCGGCTGCCGTCCACAGCTTGTAATGCATCCCTTTCCGCCGATTCCGCTGTATGCGCTGTCTTGGCGCCGCGCTGCCCCGGCCGCCGCGCCTTGGCGCCGCGCTGCCCCGGCCGCCGCGCCTTGGCGCCGCACTGCCCCGGCCGCCGCGCCTTGGCACCGCGCTGCCCCGGCCGCCGCGCCTTGGCGCCGCGCTGCCCCGGCCGCCGCGCCTTGGCGCCGCGCTGCCCCGGCCGCCGCGCCTTGGCGCCGCGCTGCCCCGGCCGCCGCGCCTTGGCGCCGCGCTGCCCCGGCCGCCGCGCCTTGGCGACGCGCTGGGTATCGAGTCCTCCCCTCCCTAGTGAGCGCGTCCACCTGCGCCTTGCGCTCGGGGCCGTCCTCCTCCGTCACCACATTCTGCAACCCCCACCGCGTGACGAACCACGCAGCTCCTTGCATGCGCTTGTACATGTGCCCAAGCACCGCCTGGGGACGCGAAGCTCCTTCTCGGTCATGATCGCCTTCACCCGGGCCTCCTCGAGCAGCGGACCGGCGTTAAGAATGGAAAACGTTTCCATGTGGTGCAAGCAGTCCTCCATGACCCAGCCGGACTGCACCGTCACCTTGCTTGACCCTGCAGTCATGGAGGGGAATGCCGTCACGCCCACGCCCACGCCGACGCCGGGGGGGGGGGGGGGGGGGGTTTACCTTTCGATTCTTGGACACTGCAAACGAAGGGCGCAACTTGGTTCAAAGTTGCTGGGTATCGGGACTAAAGCCTGGCGCCGGTCTTCCTGCTTCATAGCTCGGAATCCAATGTGGCCCTGCACGGTGACAAATTTCCTCCAGAAGTCCCTTCCCAAGCCAAAAAAAAACAGGTGGAACGGCGCGAGGGGGAAGAGGTTGACCATGCTGACATAGCCCACGACCACATGCACATGGCACACGCCATGGCAGCCAGTGTTCTGCTTGGCCTCCGCCAGCCGGGTTGTGTTGAACGCACGCCGGGCAAGGTGCGTGATTCACTGGACAAGTCATCGCCTTGATGGACGGTTACCAAGCGAGCCTCCCCGTCCGCATCCACAGGGGGGTGCTCCTGGGCAGCCGCCATAGCCTCCACAACCTGCCACGCCGACCGGGCGGGTGCGTGTGATTCCATACAACCGCAGTTGAGTGGTGCCACCAGCACGCAGGCCGGGCCCACTCACCTCTGAACGCAGAAGGCCCACAATGTCCCCGTCCTCGAAAACAGCGCGCCACTGGGTCGCCCCGCCGTAGTCCTCCAACACCCACTCGGTAACGACGCCGGTTATCACGCCGTAGTGCCATACTCCCCGGAACTTCTTGGCGATGACCTTCATGTAGAAGTCGCCGTGATCGCCTTTCCATATCACGCCCTCATCGCGGGTTCCACGCCCGCCGGCGGCCACGCAGGCGCGTCGATGTCCATACCGTCTTCGCCAACGGGGTCCTCCCCCACGCCCATCACATCGTCCACCTTCGAGCCGCCGTCGTCCGAGACCGGCGCCGGCGGGCCGTTTCCGACGGCTGCAGCTACTCCTGCTGCCGCCCCTGTTGTTGTTGCTGCTGCTGCTTGTGATAAGGCGGCCTTGCGGCGCAACTTAGCCGCACGCTTCAACGAGTGGCTACAGTTCGGGAATTTTAGGAAGTGCCGCTCTCGCGCCGTCCTTTCACTACTGCCCGTCACGATGCCGTGGCAGTGCTTGCATGTGTACACGCCATCCTTCGACACACTCGATATCCATCCCTTTGCCGGCATGCCTGCTGCCGCGCGCGGGGGGCGGGGGGGGGGGGGGGGGGGTTGAGAGTTGGGGTGGATGTAACCCACCACCGGCAGGCAACACAGATGCGAGTGCGCGGCTGTCCGCGCTTGATTCAACGGTGAGCGGCGGTGACCGTGAGGCGACCCCGTACTTCATGCGCGTGCTGGGGCGTTACACAGTCATCAGCAGTTAGGGCGGCTGCATTAAAACGCGCACCTACAAACACCACCTACCGCCTACCACCTACCGTACCACCTACATCCGCCCACACCTCCTCCCGTCGTGCCGCACATCGCCGCACACCGCGGGGTCAGCGGTCAGCGATGTGCGGTCAGCGATGTGCGGCGATGTGCAATGAGTGCGTACATCCGCCTGTACTTAGCCCGGGTGCTCCGCGTCGGCGGGCGACACGCGAGCCCGCGTGCGCATATCAATTTGATGAAATTATGGAAACGAGAAATTCATATAGTACTTTACAGGTCGCGTGCGATAGTCGTCGCTACTGGGTATGAAATCCACGTCCCTCGTCCGTCCCGTATCGTCCCCGTATGTCGTCGTTCGTCACCAGTAGGGCACATTTACGTCACATCTGAATCTCACAGTGTATGCCGCGTGCTTGCCACACGTCATGCCCTCGTCAGCCGTTATGCCCCGATGACTCCCTGATGACTCCAAGCCTAGATTGCATATCCAAGCCTAATGCCTGCATGCGAACGGCTGCCAAGCCGATAGTTGTATAAAGCCGTGTACACCTCGGTACACGTAACAAGATCCTTTGCTGCAAACCTTTTCCTTGTCTATGCTAAAGTCTCTCACCTAAAGCTTACATTGGTTTCGCTGAGCTCTGGTTAAGATCCCCCGCTGCGTTTCCACTGCACGTGCCCGTCCCCCGCCGCGCCTGCCACTGCTGCCGGTCACCCCCCACCCCCCCCCCCTCCCTCCCCGCACCTGCCATCGTGAACGACCAGCCTATCACCGCCGCCGCCGCCGCCGCCGCTAACCAACGAAATACATATCGACACCACCCGGTGGCCCGTGTAATCCGGGCCGAGCTGGCCAAACCCACGACCCGCGCCCTAGCCACGGACATCATCCACGCATCGCCACTGAACGTCACTTTGCCCCCCCCCCCCCCCCCCCCCCCACCACCCCCGGCCGCACGCTCCCCCACGCCGCCACGCATCCCACTGCCACTAACCCTCAGCACTGACCGAATATGACGGCATATGCGATGGATGTCGCCGAACGGGCGACTCCGTCAACAAATGCTCGTCGACGAGCAAGGCACAACAGTGGCACCAGAAATTGGCTACCATAAGGCAGCTAAGGGAATTACCTAGCTGAACTCGCACCGCCTTCCCGGTTAACGACGGTTTGGGGCCAGCCTAGATTTGATTTCGAATTGAAAACCAATCGATAATCTGTCTGACTGGCCGTATTGTTCCCCATTCCCGAGACTATGCCTGTTGGTTTGCCCCCAGTGAACGAGCTAACTCCTGAGAGCGCGGCCGAGCCCTGCGTGCCGGTGTCTGCGCATGACGGGGCCTCCTCTTCAGGCCCGTTGCCTGTCGAGTCGACACACTCGTTGCCCTCGCACGAGCTGTGCCGGTTCCTGCTAGCATCTGCCTGCTTTGCCGTCCCAGCTGACACAGCTGCTGCCACATGTTATCCGCAATAGCGAAACATGCTGCTACGCGAAAATATTGCCGACCCCCCTGGCCCGGCACTGACAAAAACCCTAACCTGCCTGGCCAACTGCCTGCCACCACTGCTTCAGTCATCGTGACGACCCCACTTGCATCCGCCTATACCCGTAGTTATTATTAATTAACGACTGGCGACGGACCTATATAACGACTACTGGTGTGAATTACAAAGAGGACACTGACCGAACGACTACTGGTAGCGACTACAGTTCGCTTATCGTTAAATGTTTTTCTTCTGCGTTACCACGGCCTATCCGAGTTTTTGTACGTGCGATAGTCAGTCTACTACATCGGATATCGGCCATACTGTGTTCATTCACCTCCCACATTACGCATTTGCGCCATGTATGATAAATTAGGATTCGTGGTATGCTACTAAAAGTTCGCCCCGGGACATCGGCCGAAGCCGCCCCAGCACTTGACCTCGTGGTATGCTACTGTTCATGAGTCATAGTATCGAGGAGATCACGCCTTAACATACCCAGCATAATTAAAATATACTGGGGATTACAGCCACATGCCTGTCACATGCCATAAGTATCTTCCCCCGCTAGAAATACAGGTAAGGATTAGCGACTACTAGTCGCTAACTGTAGCGAGTAGCGCCTAGCGAGTTGAGTTACCTCGGGAAGTCCTAGCGCCCCATCCAGTTCAAAACCGCCTCATCCCCTGTTACCCTGAAGACGCATATTTCGGCCACATCGCCACATCTGCCACTGACAACCTGCCTATGCCACCGACCAACTGGGTCGTCGATGCTTATCTTGCGGACAGCACTGTCGATACGCAGGCGACCACCGCGCACAGCCACAGTATGCGGTCTGAACACGTCAAGGCTCTTGAGCTTGAGCCTGAAGGTAAGACACATGTGCCCAATAATATTGCCATCAGCCCCGCTTTGCAATCCAAAAACGCTTCGTAACGACCTCTACGTCCGATAATGATTTACTACTATCAGGCATACTAATTTACTACTATCAGGCACTGCTAAAACACACATTACCCGACCGTCCACATTGTTTTATAAAATGCTGTTAAACTCCGGCGGTGCGACACACTGTTTTGTAAATAACGCCTAGAGGCCCGCCTGCCCGCAAATATTCAATGATACTGGTATACCGGTACATGTACCGCGCCACTGGGAAATTATCAAATTATCCCGTATATATACAGCCCTACACGTTACTACTGTACGGATGCCCGCCGCGGCCGTATTACGCCTTTAGCGTCTGAGTCCTGCACATTTCAGTTGCACATTTATAGCAGAGGTTAGTTTGACCAACTTGCAGAATAATTTCAACGTGTTCTCGTGTGTCATTTCTCATAATCACTACCTAGCCAATAGCTAAACTGCCGGCACCCAAATTACGCTTCCCGGCGGCCACACTGTCACCTATATCCGGCCGAACCCCGCTCTATTGATACACATGCCAACACCATTGATGCGATATACATGCCAACACCATGGCTTTACAAGGATCCATGTGATGTCTTCTCTTACGCCGTAATTCGTGAGTGCGACGCAACGGACGCACTGTTGCTCAATCAATTAAATCGCGATTTTTCCGTTGTTACCACCGAGTGATCTATTCTGCTCATTATGTACTATAACGAATTGAAATCTTTATACTTAAACATATAAACAAGCATGCCAGCCGTTGAAATTCCCTTCAAGCGATAGCGCCCCGGCTTCAACTTCGAAATGCCATTGCTCTAAGATGCCCACCTACCGCCGGCAAAACACATTGCCACTCAGCACCTGCCGAATCAGAAAAAAAACACACAACGCAATTAAGCGCCCTTTTAGACACAGAATTTATTGGGTAATTGCCTCCGCGCCTTATGCTGCACTTATCCTATTTGTCCGAACATGCAATGCTGGCATGCGCATTTGCATTGACTCCCGACATATATATATATATATATATATATATATATATATAACCGCCGAATAAGATTCCCATTACCACACGCCACCATGCTCACAGTAGATATGCTATCCGGCTATATTGTATATATTCCGCCCTCGACAGAGTTTTAGGCTAACACCATCCTGCAATCAAACATATACGGATGTCCACACAGTATCGTTCAAAACTCAGTTCGGTCTTTTCGAATTCCAGGTCATGACATTTGGACCGTCCAATAGCCCAGCGGCGATTCAACGCTTGATGCTGGGTAACGTTATTTTGCATCCGCATAACACCGCGTTTATTCCTGTCTAGTTTGACAACGTTTTGGTATTGGTATCTCCCTCAATGAACACTACATACACCTGAAAACCACACTTGTTTTGCTTGCCAAACATCACATGCTGCTGCAACTGCCTTAACCAACAAGAATAGTTGGGCCATTACATAGCCAACGGGGCACGCGCCCTTCCAAACATTGTGGCCATTCGCAATTGACCCCCGCACCACAATTAACGTTATTATTTTTTGAATACGGCAGTTTATATCGTAAGGATGGAATGAATATACATACTATCGCATGACCACACCCCTTTCATAATATTTGTGGCTTACCTTTTACGCACTTACAGAAAATATATATGCTTATGCATACGCCTTAACCGCTATCTTACTTTAGGAAGCTGCAAAGGGACACTTCCGACGGCAGTGCGCCTATAATACCAAAGTTTCACGATATACCCACGCCAAGTACGGCACCTATGCCCAGTAAGAACTTTTTCGCATTAATACGCTTTGACAATATGACGCTGCTTTATACAAAATGGTTCTTAGATCACGCTCAGACCACACTATGCATACCACTCTCCGTCACCTGCCCGCCCAAGCCGCCGTCACTCACTACCATACCTAGCAAACCACTGACCCCCGCCCACATCTGGAAGCCCGTGCTCGACATATTATATTGCAATAAAAAGCTCTTAGAATGAGGCCGATGCACGGTCTCGTCGTCCGGATTTACGCCAATACTTAACAAAACACGACATTCAACTTCTTGACACAGACCTACCAACACGTTGCCCGATCTTCTCTCGTATTTAACATGCACTACTTCCACCTTCAAGTGAATCCCGAATTGATAATCGGCCATTCGCCACAACTATACCACCGAAGCAAACTACGACTATTGTAACCGTATTCGCAATCACGTAATAGAATTCCAGCAACGGGTTATGCTGGATAGTATATATGCATGCCCGCCTCGGACATGTTCTGTCTTGATTTGGTCATTCCGGAAGTACTGTACCCACGCTGCCGGCCACCTTGCTTGATGCCGCACTACTATTTGGAAAACATATGGTGACCCATTATGCGCAATAGGGCTTGCCCACAGACTTGCCTACCTGCCAACCTGCGATAATTTTCATAACAACCTATAGGCCCCGTGTCTCCCGTACATCCACACATCTGCCCCTAGGTATTTTTTCCCATAAAATTTGTTATCACTGGCCTGCCGCCCTCTGTGAAATATCTTTGCCGCTACACCCACACTTGTATACACAATTTACAAACCCACTTCATCCCTTGTCGTATCCACCTAGACGCTCATCGGCTTGTGCGTTTTCTTATTTACAATATTTTCCGCCCCCACGACCTTTGTCGCTTAATAATGGAAGACCGCACTCCCCGCTTCACCTCGGTTATGACAAAACATGATCCGCTCGTGCTCGTTACATAATGACGCCTGGCCAAATAACTTATCCCTCGTCGGTTTCTACCAATCCGCAACTACATGCACTCCGCTTGACGCCCGCTACGGAACAAACCCGCTCACACCCGCTAACTTCTTATAACAAGACGTGGACTCTGCGGATTACATTGACATCGCCAAAATACCAGATGCAGAAATACATTACTAAAAGTTAGAACTTGCCAATACCTGAGTATTAAGCATATGTAGCATATGCCAACCGTTAAACTCGCCCCAATACAGCATGGATATCAACGTCACACATATTGCTTCGCAGTCAGCTTGTCAAATTCCGCCTGCCAACTCCGCTTGCCTTTTGCTATGGCAACGTCACACATATTGCTTTGCAGCCAGCTTGCCAAGTCCGCCTGCCAACTCCTGCCAATTCCGCTTGCCTTCAACTATGCACTGCCATCCCGTATTCCACGATTCCTGGGGGCCATATGCTAACCTGAATTTTCGTAGTGATATGCTCCATGGTTATGCCCGACACAATCTTGTCCCTGTGGTTATGCTTACGCACACTGATCATCGTGCCCTGTCCGCCGAATACCCCGCCCGCTTCCCTTGCGTATCCCATGGGTCTACTTTTATGGGGCCGGGATGGAATGTTAGGGTTACCACCATAACCCTACCTGCATACCTATATCCGCACACCTATACAATCATACTCGTACCACTCACTTCCTTATATTAACGCAACTACTACATGCAACTAAGCTGCTGATCCGCCCACACACATATGCCGCGTGCTTGCCACACGTCATGCCCTCGTCAGCCGTTATGCCCCGATGACTCCCTGATGACTCCAAGCCTAGATTGCATATCCAAGCCTAATGCCTGCATGCGAACGGCTGCCAAGCCGATAGTTGTATAAAGCCGTGTACACCTCGGTACACTGTAACAAGATCCTTTGCTGCAAACCTTTTCCTTGTCTATGCTAAAGTCTCTCACCTAAAGCTTACAGCTGAGGTGGCGTTGGACAACCATGGTCGTAGGTTGATCATCGGAGGCAGCGCCCGTACCCGTACCCGAGGGCGGAACATTAGTACTATTATTTCAATACAACATGTGTTGGGATTGTACCTCGTACAATCCTGTGGTGTGGTAGGTCCTCGGCCCGGTTCATACGGGTATACAACTTCTACAATATCGGATAACGACATCCAAGTCCGATCGGCACCTTTTTCGAGCTTGATATATCAACATGGTTTCGGAGCTTAGGTGGCGAGCCTGTATGGCAACAGACCCGGGTTCGACTCCCGCTCGAAGCATTTCAAGATTTCATGCATGGGACCTCCTTCCGCTATATCCGGTGTAAGACCGATTCGTAGCTTCCGGTGACGCGATCATCAATTCCCAGAAATTCTCCTACAACAAGGCTCAAGTGCGGATGATTCCGGCTTCTATGGCTCACGTCCTAGGATCTCTACCCAAACTATCCTGGCCTCCCTCTCCTCGGAACCAGGAGGGGTGTTGGGACAGTACCTCGTACAGTACTGTGATGTGGTCCTTGGCCCGCTTCAGACGGGTATACAAGCTCTACAATATCGGATGATGATATCCAAGTCCGATCGGCACCTGTTTCGAGCTTGATATCTCAACAACAGGTATCCGCAGAGCATTTTCATAGCGCACCAACAAATAACATTCGGACGATGACGATGATGAGGCCTCAGAAGGTGCACATCTATGTACTACATGCGTCAACATTGATGAACGGGTAGGTCTTAATCCGTGCGCAGCCTGCATGCCATATGACGCCAAACCGATTGCTGCCCTGTGGGCATATATCCTCATCTTCCCTCGTGCTATAGCCGGCCCTAGTAGCCGCACAATGGTGGACATGTAGTCGATGGCGTATGGTGGACACATAATCGCTACTCATTTAATATATCTAGCATTGGTGAAATGCTACATCTTGCCAGATGTAAATGCGTTACATCGCATGTATATGTGGTGTACATCTAGATTATTTAGGGTATTTGTATGCCCTACTGGAATGATCTAAATGTGTTTATGGGGCTTCCTAACACTTTAACTGTCCTAGTGCGACCCGTATGGTCTGTCTGTGGTTTCAACCGGTTAAATATCTGGTGCCATTATCGGGTTTCAGTACGGGCTGCCCCATCCCATCGCCCGCGAGCCCTCCGCTCCCGGGTGGGGAGCTACTTAGGACAGCCACCAGCAGCTCGTCTGCCATCCTCCAGCTCGCTGCCATCTGCAGCGGCTTCGCGTACTTGTGCGCGCGAGGGTCACATAGGCTGAACAAGTCCGCACCGAGGTTCATCCACCCGGTAGTGAGTCGTCGTGCCGCGCACATGCGTTACAACATCAGGCAACGACATACCGACACTCAGTAATGTGGTTTTCCCTACTCGTGCGCCGTGGTCGTTTTTCCCGTTTGCCATGGCTTTGCAGCTGGGACTTCTTCGGATAGCGATGCGCACGGCAAGGAATTGGAGCTGGGGGGTCCTCGTTGGGGGGGGTTTAAGCCTCAACGCGAGCAGCCGTCGCTGGTGCAGCAGCGGCGGCCGCCTCGCCGATCTCCGCGAAACTTTGACCCACGGCGACAGAAAGCAACCCACGGGTCTTCTGCGACGTCACGGACAACCGACCCCGACAGACCTAAGAGCCGGCGGTGCGACACGACCACACAGGGTCCCACGTTCCCACGCCCCTAAGCGTCGTGCGTTTCACCCGCCGCCCTTCTTGCGAGGCGGCGAAACAACCACC